>QLTV01003675.1:321931-336129 GCA_003457575.1 Thermophis baileyi | reverse complement strand
TATATAAAACTAAAAATGTATATATTCAGGGAAAATAGCAATAGCACTTAGACTTATATACTGCTTCATAGTGCTTTACAGCCCTCTCTAAGCGGTTTACAGAGTCAGCATATTGCCCCCAACAATCTGGGTCCTCATTTTACCAACCTTGGAAGGATGGAAGGCTGAGTCAACCTTGAGCCTGGTGAGATTCGATCTGCCAAACTGCTGGCAGCTGGTGATCAGCAGAAGTAGCCTGCAGTACTGCACTCTAACCACTGCGTCACCACGGCTCTAAACAAATGCTTCCTGAATTTGAACAACCCATAGCTCAAATCCGTATAGACCGAATTCTACCAGAGATTATTGAAACTGGGTGAATCCTGATTCAGGGCAGATGGTCTGGTTTACTGATCTAAAGAGACTTCTCAGCCCTATGACTCATTGATAGAATTAGTCATAAATAATTAAACCAGAGTGGTTGTACTCTTCAAGATGGTTAAGGAAGTTCTTCATGACCTTAAGAGAAGATCAGCAATATCTGTGGGATTTTACAGATCCCTTATGGCTCATTGAAAAAGCACTGGATTATAATATGTTTCCCACCATACTCCACATACACAGACTCCAGATGTTTTTATTGATTGCATTTCTATCCCATCTCTCTGTTTCTTCAACAAAGTGCTTACAGCATAGCCGTGAAAAAAAAATACAATGTAGGTGTTAATACAATTAAAAACAAATGGAAACATAGAAATTAAATAATTAATGGTTTGGCCAAAGAGATTTGTTTTTACTATTTATTTAAATAGTGGGATTATTGGAAGAGAAAAAAAACACATCTCCCTAGGGAATGTGTTCCACAGTCATAGAGTCATGCAGGAGCAAGGACTTTCTTACTCATCAAATAGCTGACCTTGGCTAGAAAAGTCCATAATAGCAGAGATGGTTCTCTGGTTAGTCAGATCTTTAGACATTAAAAACTTTAAAGGTCAACATCAATACACCAATTTTTCCCAGAAGTCAATTAATAGCCACTGCAAATGCAGGATTATATTATGCACTTCATCTGAGGACCAGCAGCCCGACTACCACATATTGCATTTTACAGATACTTTTCAAGGAAAGTCCCACATATGACACATAATAATCATGATAGGTTATAACTAAAACAGGTTGTAACTAATCTATGAGCAGCTAACAATCAAGGAGTACCCAAGTTCTCAACATGTTTCTTCTGGGGGAGTATAAGCCTACTGAGAGCAAGCCACATCATAAGTCCAGAGCCAGCCTTTTCCTTCCAAACAGCACATTGCACTTGTCTGGTTTTGAGATCCAGAGATTGTTTTTCCCCATTATTGAGATTAAACAACATTAAAGGGTATTGATTGTTTTCTTAGAATTAGAAGACAAGGAGCCATAGACTTGGCTGTCATCAACATTCTGATGGTGTACACTCCAAAGGTTTGAATGACTACTCCCAAGAGCTTCATGAGGAGACAGGGTAGAACATTGAGGGACACCATAGGTCATAGTCCTGATGTCATACCAGCTTCTGGAGATGTCCCAACTAAGGATGGTTGGAATCACTGAAACACAGACCCTGCCAATCTCAAACTAGTCAGATGTCCCAAAAGGATTTTTTAATTGGTGGCATCAAAAGTTGCTGAGAGGTCCTAAATAATTAGCAGAGTTGCTGAGAGGTCCTAGAGGAGTCAGTATTACTTACACACACACACACACACACACACACACACACACACACACACACACACACACACACACACACCACACCAATATACACAAGTACATATATTATTTATTATTTATTTTAAATGCTGTTATGCCACTTCAGTCATACAATCTAAGGTGCCCATAACAATATATTTAAACAATATGTCACTTGAATCCAAATAAATAAAATTACAACATTTTCAACAATATCCTTCACTTAAAAATGAAAAAGGAATTTCATAACAACTGTGCAATATTTTATCTGCAATCTTATATTCAGATAATGGTGCCATAACTCATTGATTGTTCAATCTCTTATTTGCAATCCTAAATGCTCTCTGGAACAACTGCAAATCAAATCAAATCAAATCAAATCAAATCAAATCAAATCAAGGTAATCCTCTCTAAAATGGTTTGCTGTTCAATAGTCTTTGAAAGACCAGCAAAGAGGACAGAACTTTGATAGGTTAGCAGAGTAAATGAGCTGAGGTTTTTTTTTAGAGAGTAAGGAAGATGAAATAGGAAAGCCTATGTAAAGGAGACTGAAGCATTACTTAAGCCTTGGGAATTGAGATAATATTTGAAAGAAGCTCAGGAATGTAGCTCCCTCATTCACCAGAGTATAAGAAGATGTGATGGGGGCACAGAGTTGCAAAAATCTACTATTATAGTGAACCTGAAGTTATTTGAAGGACCATCTTTTCCCAGTTACATCAACCCAGCCCACCAGAGTGGGAAGGCAAAGGATCCCATTAAAAGGACTTCCCCTAAGGAAGTCCATTTAATGGGACCAAGAAGATGGGTGTTCTCTGTGGTAGCTCCCTCCCTGTGGAGCAACATCCCTACGGAAAGAAGATTGACCCCCACCTTGACATTCTTTTGTAAGGCTCTGAAGACCCGGGTTTTGCCAGTGGGCCTGAGGAACCCAAGGTAATATGGAGTCCATCAAGAGTTTGATTTGATTGTTGTCACCAAGGGAAAGGGGGGTGATTGGGTTTGCATTGGGGTTTTGTTTCTGTAAGCTGCCCAGTAAGATGTCACTGTGAGTGAGTTGGGCCGTACAAAATTTCTTAATAAATAAATCTCAATAAAAGTCGTTCTAGTCTTCCTCCGGACTTCATTTTCTGGTCTGATCTACTTAGGGAATCTGACTATTTCAGAGCATTTTTGGTTTTCTTTTCCCCATCTTTTTCTACCTTTCCCTTCCATGCATCTTGTTGCCTATCTAATCAGAGGCAAAACAGCTGGCATTATCACAAACCCTTCCCAGTATTATCCTCATGCAAGCTTTGTCAATGATGTCTTTGGAGAAAGCTGATGAGAACTCTTTCCTAAAATAGTGGTGTTTGATTCAGTTGGTGTGATTATGTGTTGCCAGAACATAGGATTAGAAGCTGACCTGCAAAGTCAGACACACAATAAACCAACATTACCCTGGGAAAATGTGGAGTTACTTAGCACAAACCATGAAAAGAGAATCTTTCTTGTAGTCTCCTGCACAGAGGTTGAATCATAGATTATCCAAGGGTTTGGATAAGACTTTTTGTAATCATCCCTTCCTATTTTTATTCAGGGGATGTTGTGGAAAGTGCTCTCTTATGTCAAGTGCAATTTCACATAATTCTATCATAAAAAGCATCACTATTGTATGATACAAGATGAGGCCAGGCCAGTAATGAAGGAAACTGTCTGGTTCTTAGTCTGACAATGAAGATACTTAGCTTATGATTGCTTGTAGCAGCTATTGTCTCTTGTATGGGGTCTTCCCCCCATATACTGGATGTTGCTGGTGGAAGAAGAGATTCAGCTCTGGAAAGGTGGTCAACTAGCAGAAAATTTCCAGGGTTTCAGATTAACTTCTTCCTAGCCCAGCCTGTGATTTCCCAATGCAAGGCATCCATGGATACACATGAAATCATATGGAGACAGAAATGTGGGCAGTTGCTTATTTCTATAGGTGGGGGTGACCTTGTTTTTGTGGGGGGTTTTTCCCCTGACATGACAAAATATGTGGCTTGAAGTTGTTTGTTCTGGGTGCCATTGTGCTACTGTTGTGCTCTTGTTTTATTATTACTTATTCTTATTCTGTTGGCTTTTGATGTTGTGCTCACCTCTCAGAGTCACAAGTGGACAGCTATACAAACCAATATATTAGTTATTTTTCTCTTTTAGATGCCTGATATATTTTATCTTTCAGCCTAGCAGGGAGGGAGAACTTGGTCTCACAGAAGGGCCAAGCTATAAAAGTAAAATGACCTAGTGTGCTAAGATATAATATAGTTCAAGTATGACTTAGCATATTGTACAAACCCAGTGACTTATGGTTTATTAAAAAACCCATAGTTAAATCATGATTGAATACATGATATTTGACTCTATTGTATAAAATGCATTTTCCAAGGAGATGTATAGTAATAGTGACTGAAATGGGCTGTGATAATTTTTTGAAATTAACCTTTCCTGATATTTAAATCAAGAACTGTCTTAATTCACCACAATGGGTTTGCATGAAATGCTTCAGTATGGTCAACCACTGTGTACACAATAAAGCCATTTTTTGTATTTCTATGTCAAGATGAAACTCAAATGTGGTTGGTTGCTTGTGGCTTAGTGTGTCATACAAATACAACCCATTCTTTTTTTCCCCCAGTGAGCCTGGTGGTTGGTTGTGGTAGAAGTCTAGTTAAGACAGTCCTGGGAAATGCTATTCCAGGAGACTGAATTAGCATAAAATTTCTGAATGACATACCATCTTTTTTGGAGTATAAGATGCTCCGGAGTATAAGACGCACCTTAGTTTTTGGGGATGAAAATAAGAAAAAAAATTCTGCCTCTGCCTACCAGCATCCATCGGTATTCATCTGGCTAGCGTCCTTAGCAAACAGCCTGGTCAGCTTCAGCACATTAGCCTGATTCAGCATGAGCAGCTGATTGGCGGGTGGATTGACCTCCCAGAATACCCCCAATCAGCTGTTCCCAGAGGTGAACTTTAGCAACAGGTTCGCTGGTTGTGAGCACGCGTGCGCGCTCACTACGCTCGCACGTGCCTCATTGGGGCAGATACGCAGCTTCAAAAATGCAGCTGATCATTGCAGGGCGCTCCAGTGAGTACAGCAGGCGAAGCGCGGAACCAGTCTGACAAGGCAGCAGCTGTTCCGGGTTGCCATTTTGGCCTCTGCGCCTTGCTTTTTCACCCTCCAAAAGCTCAGTTTGAGAAGGCGCGCGGAGGCCGAAGGGTGGGGGCCGGCGGGTGGGTGGGGCTACATTCGGTGTATAAGACGCACTCAAATTTTAACTCTCTTTTAGGGTGGAAAAAGTGCGTCTTATACTCCAAAAAATACGGTAGTTTTAGTCTTAGTTTAGTTTAGATTTGTCTCACTTAACATTTGTTTTGTTGTTTTTCTTTGAAGGCGTTGGACCCTACAGTTAGAGTAATGATGGGAGTAACTGTGACATTTTTAGCTTAGATGTTCAAACTCAACTAAATATGATAGCATTTCTTCTCTATGGTAAAACCAAAAATGCTGTAATCAATAAAGGAGAATATTTGTAACTCAGGGTTGAAATGAGGGGTTGTTCTGAATCAAGCGTAGATTGGTTATGCTATCATCAGGCAGTTTAACACAAATGCAATGGTACATTCAATCAGATTATATTTTATTCTTCAGGCATCCTCTGACAACACTCACGGTTATGTAGAAGTTCTTCTGAATCTACAGTCATAATCTGGAACCATCACGAATATTGTAAAAAAGGATTAATGCTTCCCCATCTCCCTCTTCAGGCATCCTTTCCCGGTAGATAGCTTGAGAGACTTCCTTTGGGATAGCGTACTTCAATTACTCCCGCCCCCCAGGCATACTTCAATTACCAATAAGAGTACACAGTTATGATCACATGGCATGGACTACATGGCATGGACTACATTCCCCAGAATGCTATGTCTTAAAGAGACAGTTCTTAATTCTAGGCTAAATCCTTGTTAAGCCAGCACAGGGGTCCTTGGTGCTCTCATAGCTTAGTAATTTTCTTGCAGATGTTTCATTGGCCAAACTAGTTACCATCATCAGTCCTGTAATCACCAGAGGATAGGAGTCTGATTTTAGCACTGATTTTAGCAGTAGCACTGATATTACCTACTTTGGGTAATGAAACGTCTGCAAGCTCAGAGAGCACCAAGGATCCATCAAGTCTGATTTTAAAACAACAAATTGCTGAGTTTGTACCAAGGTCCATAGTAGCCCTGGGAAAGAAATAGAAAGTAGTGTGCTTGAAATTCTTAGAAGAGATGAGTTCTACAGTTCCCAGTTCCGATTGGGGAATGGCTCTCCTAGAATGCAGGGGCTGCATTCAGATGACAAAAGGACCAGATTGCAACCATCCTGGGGTAAACACTAGCTCCAGTGAGTTGGCAGCATAGAACTATTGATGGCCTGGAGAACCCCAAAGCAGTATACATAATGAATCTTTCTCCTATTTTCTCCCGCAACAAACCTGTGAAGTAGGTTGGGCTGAGATGGAGTGACTGTCCAAAGCCCACCATGGCTGAGGGTGGCTACCTGGGTTTCCCTGAACCCAGTCCAATATCTCAACTACAACACCAGGTTGATGGATGGCCATGTTCTTGAAATGAGGATGTCAATTACCATATCAAGTGTGGGAAATCAGGAGTCCAGGAAGTTCAAATGAATATAAAAGTTTATTGCAAGCTTGAGCTAGCTACAAGAATCTTAACTACTAAGAGTCAAACCAAATTGGTGGTAGATAAGAATCAACGGATTTCAAGATTGGTTGGACCAGAGGTGGGTTCCTCCCAGTTCGCACCGGTTCTATAGAACCGGTAGCAAACTGCTGGTGATGTCACGGAGCCAGTTCTGTCGGTGCCAGTCCATGGATGCCGCCATCTTTTTTTTTTAGGAAAAAAAATTTTTTTGGGAATTTTTTGCTATTTTTTTTCTTCTGCGCATGCGCAGAAGCCGAGCCACCGGCACTGCGCATGCGCCACCATCTTGTTTTTTGCTTTTTGGGGGGAATTTTTTTGCAGATTTTCGTCACTCCACATGCACGCGTGCGGCCATGCGGCATGGGAGGAAGCAAACCGGCGACGAGGTAAGTTAGAACCCATCCCTGGGTGGACGTAAATCTCTTGTGGGCACGAAGAGACACAAGACTGATGTCGTTTTGGTCCAGGACTGTCTTAACGCATGGGCCTGATGGGCACTTGCCCGTGGGCCCCACAAGCACAGGGGCCCCATACTAATCTGTGTATGTTAACCCTTCAATGCACCTTGTATCATATAAATACAGCAACATATTTATTACATTTTACTGCATTTTTATTAATACTAACATGCATTAATAGAAATTCTGCTGCTGCACATGGTTTTAATGTTTCAACACTGATTTTGTTTGAAGTGCCAATAAAATAAATATATGTTTAATTTTATCGACCATTTACATTTTTATTCCCATGAGTAGTTGTCATAGGGGCCCCAGTACACTGCTTTGTGTGGGGCCCATAATGCTGTTAAGACGGCCCTGGTTTGATTCCTCCCTTGAGCTCAGTCTGGTCATCTTCTACATAGCGCTTGTGATTATAATCAAGCTTCTGTAAAATACTGTACATGTCTACTGTTGATAATTGATTTTAGAGCAGTGATGGCTAACCTTTTTGTTGTTGTGTGCCGAAAGCGCGCACCCGCACCCATAATGCAATGCGCACATAACCCCCCCATGCCCCACCCCCACATGTGCCCTGCCCTCCATGCATGCGCACGCGACCCCCTGCGCATGCGTGCATGACCCCCGCTCGCTTCCCCCGCACCCTGTTTTGGCTTCCAGGTTGGTGCAGGAGGCCTTCCAGGCCCTGCACCCCGTTTTGGGCCTGGAAGGCCTCCTGCACCAACCTGGAAGCCAAAACGGGGCACGGGGGCGCTGTGCGAGCCCCCCAAATGCAATGTGAGCCCCCCCCTGTGCATGCACCCTGCCCTGTGCATGCACACACGCGTCCCCCGCATGCATCCGCTCCCCACGTATGCGCGGCAGAGACCTGAAGACTAGCTGGCTGGCGGGAGGCGCGCACATGCGCGGTAGAGCTGGGCTGTGGTGACGGCTGGCGTGCCTGCAGAGAGGGCTCTGCGTGCCACCTGTGACACGTGTGCCATAGGTTCACCATCATGGTCCTAGAGTATAGATTCCTGGGCTCCTCATTCTTAATTGGTTTTCTAGCCACTTCACTGAAGTACTTTATGTTAATCTTTTAGACAACACTTTTCTCCACTCTTCATGTGTGTATCAAGCAAATATTTACAATATCAGCAAGTAACCACCTCTCCTTTCCCTTCCTCTTTGTTGAGCCAGTTCCAGGTAGTGTATTAATTTCCTTTTATCTTTTTCTGTCCATAGGTAGCCTTCTTTATTTTCTTGATCATAATGGCTGCTCAGAAATGAAATCCCTCTAATTTGCCTCCTCTATGCACACGTTAAATGTTATCAGCCGGCAGCAGGGAAGGCAAAACAAGATTTCTTTTATTTATTTTTTTCAGACAGTGGATATATAAATGAGCTGTCATAGTTAAAAATTACAGGAGGCATCACAAACATTGAAAATTCATAAGGATCCCAAAGCTGACTGGGGCCTCTTTCAGACAGCCATTCTCATTACTTTCAACATAATCTTCTTAGAACCTTAGAACCTTCTTAGAATCATTCTAATAATTGTCTTAACCACAGCTGTACAGAAGACCATCAGCTGACCATCAGCATTCCCTCCAGGAACCAGTGGGGAAACTCAATATTTACCTCTTTCTTTCCTTTGCTGTATTTACTTGTTTGGTTAAAGCCAACAAACGACCACCTCTATAAACATTGGTCATCTCCAGCTGCTTCTCTCATTGCAAGGACAGGTTAGAGCTAGGACAATTAAATTATGGAGGACAGAAAGAGCCATGAAACTGGGAGGAGAGTTCCGGTGGAAAAGCCAGTAGGGAAATGGCTACCATCAAAGGGTTAATGTCTTAGCTTAAAAAAAAGAAGAAGTCATGTTTGGCAGTTGGTGTTGAGCCCAACTGAGCTGGAAGTAAATTCACTCCAAGGTGATCAGATTGGTGCATTACTGGGTCTCCAGCAATGCCAAAGCCCCATGGGGTACTCCTCTGAGTTTAAGCTAAGTCAACAGTGGTAGAACAAGGTTCCTGCAATATTTCACTGTGTGCAAAGCAACGAGGAAGTGGATGTCAGAATAAAATACATTTTATTAAGCAGGAGGGAGAAATTAATTGCTCCTTTGCTTCACTTATATACAAAAGTCCAGCTTTTCAGAGAGATTTTTTTTCCCCAATTCGTTTCAGATCAGCATCTTGCTCTTGAATGGTCAAGTTTTATATTTGATTAGAAAAAGTCAACAAATGGTTAATAACACTTTGACAACGGGAAATACTGTGGAAATAAAGGTCTGTGGAATTAGTCCATTTTTTAAATCTCCCCTCTCCCCAGGCTTTTTTTTTTATCCAACCTTAACCTTCCGTCTAAACATAATTGTGTTTGAAACTGCAAATGCATTTTTTAAGAAGAACCGACAAGCTTAATTGGGACATTGGTTTCTGTAGATATGATAAATGACACAGTATTAGACCAGGTCTTTAAGCAAACAAGGGATCTTTACGATGTCCCAGTTAAATTATGCTTTGGTATAAACTCCCAATGCATTTGAGGTAAACATTCCGATGAGAGAAGAGGGATCAAACAAGAGTCCCGCTCAGCCCTTGACAGACTGGAATGCTTGAGGGAAACCCTCTTCAAATCATAAGTCAAATTCTGAGTCAAATGAGGTGAGCAGCAATTACCCGTTCCAGACAATAAGATCAGGTGTGTGAACCAATGATTCGCCTTTGTGGCAGAGACAGCAACCGAACTTTCTATTTACAAAGGATATCCTGTTATTTTATGGCTTGATGACTGTTTACATACAGCCACTATTTCTGGCTCTTCTCCAGATGGCAAAGGCCTTCAGAACCTCCTCCACAATGGGAAGTGAGAAGAGTGTAGAGCTGGCTGGGACAGAAACATGGGAAACATGCCTTTGAAGCCGCAGATAGTGATGAAATGCTTCATCTTCTAATTTTGATCCCCACTTATGAGGCAGATTTAACATGGCTGTTTTTTTGACAGCCATTCTGTCCTCCCCCCCCCGCTCTGATTCAATTGGCCCAGCATGGCATACATTATACCTCTTCTTTGGGAATCATAAAGTAGGCTTTGGTAATCATGTACCCTGCCTGATGTTTTAGATTTCGACTTCCATCAGCCAGTGGCAGGAGGCAGAAGATGTTATTATCCCAAACATCTGGGGAGAACCAGGTGGTCAAAGATTTGATTTTTTTTGTTTTTCTGACTCCTATATAAATGCTTCATTGTATGATGCCTCTGACTTTACAGTCTTCATCCAGCTAGCATTCTCCCATTGTTTTTTTCTAATCCCTGTTGAAGCTAAATGAATCTATGGTCATCACAAAACTTTCTGGTTAGATTTTTAGTTTTGGAGTTTATCTTATTCAATATATTAGACTGTTTCTCCTGTTCTTTCCTCGAAGGAGTCATTTACAAAGTGTGATAGACTTTGCCCTCCAGCTCAAAGGGGTTACATGGAAGAGAAAGGAATAGGACAAGGAGAGAGGGAAAAATCATTTTAATTCTTAGTTACAAATGTCTTATGGTTAATTTTCTGTGTGACAGAGAACAACCAAGCAACCTTACTGCAGATCTCTCTCTCTCTCTCTCTCTCTCTCTCTCTCTCTCTCTCTCTCTCTCCCTCCCTCCCTCTCTCTCTCTTTCTCTCTTTCTCTCTTTCTCTTTTTCTCTCCTCCCCCCTTTCCTTGCTCTCTTTTTCTCTCAGGTGAAACTAGTCTTCCAATGGGTAATAGTTCTTGATTCCCTGGGCACTGACATTGGTCAATCATTTAAACAGCTATGAACCTTTCCCACAAAGAAGGACCATTTAAGAGAAATGTAAATTTGATCTTCCTCTGCCACTTTCTTTGTGGAACACAGTTCTCCATGCAGAAGGTAGATAGATAACAATTTTCTGCACAGAGATAGGTCCTGCATTCACAAACCCATAAGAAGCAATCACCCACTTTCTCTATCAATGAAAAAAAAAGTTGTGGAAATTGTCAGTTCCTCTCTTCAAAATGCTCCCTCCTCTCAAGTAATCTATCGCCAAATGCATAAGGTAGACATAATATTTCCTGAAATCTTCCATTTTATTGTTATTTTTTTTGTACAGGACTGTTCGGTTCTCCTTGTCAGCATTGATTTTTTTTCTGCTATAGCTTCAAGATAATTCTTTTTTAGTTAGAACTTCTTTCTCCTTCCTAGAAGAGTATCATCAAATCAAGGATTGCATAGTACAAAATGTGATATTATCATTATTCTGAGAAACATAAGATATTTGTTTAGATGAATATGCTATTGAAGCAAACTGGGAGAACAATGGATGCTCTTGGCCAATTGGATTATGTGAGTCAGCTTACATGGACAAGTCGTTTTTATTTCTCTTAATGCTATCTTGGAAACTTACCAAATCAGAATGCTCCAATTTGCTTGGAGATACAGTATATATTTATACAAAAGCACCTTTTCCTTTGGCTTGGTCCTTGATAAAACTAATACTGGGTCAAAATCTACCATGCAATTGCCCGAAATTTCCTTCCCTGTGAAATAAAGTTCTCTTCTTCTGTTTTTCAGGATGTTTGAGATTTCTTTCTAATTTCTTTTGATAGTGCTTTTGAACTTAAGGCATTGTTGGAAGTGAACGAGAATGCTAATTTCACGATTCCCATCACCCTGAAGCTTCCCTGACTGCTCCCACTTCTAACTCTGAAAAAGTTTGAGAGAAGATGTTTCATGTTGCATTTAATTTGGGGGGGGATTTAATTGAAGGATGGGAAGCCAAGGAAGCTACACAGTGCTGGAGAAAGAGTTGTACGGTATTAAGATATCCATATCTACTCTTCGGCCATCTTGCAACTAAATAAGAGCAAAACCCCATTAATGAAAAATTCACTTACAATTTCTTTCCCTTTGAAAACAATTTCCAAAAAGTATAAGAGATAGCTATTAAGAGAGAGAGATGCATAAAATCACACAAGAATCCTAAAATAATTCATAAAGAAACACTATTTCACAGCCTATATAAATGCATGCACTCCAACCATTTTCTTGACTATTTCACCAGGTAGTTCCATATTTTGGATACAGTGGTAGACACAACCGTTTTAGGTTAAACAGAAATACTGGTGCCAGAAGTAGTTCCATAATATAAGTTTCCCACAGCAATGTTTTAATTACAGGGTTGGATTTGCTGGGGGAGCTAAAATTAGAAGAGGCTGAGTGGATTTTGATAGGAAGGGCAAGATTTTCTCTTTTGTTTGAGGAAATTACATTCTTGGGAGAAATGTGAAACCAAGAGGACCAAAATGACTTTGTAACGCTTTCTTCAGCTATGGGATAGAGGAGGAGGAGGTTGTGCAAACCAAAGGCCATAGGCTTACAAAGTTCTATTTATATATAGGGCAGACATTACAAAAGGGAGGCCTACTTTAAAACAAAGCAGCATACTTTTCAACTAAAAAATGGAAAAGTGTTCTTCCAGATGGCTGTGTTTCCCATCTGCAGAGCAGTTCCAATTTATAGCCCACTCAACATTTGTCTTGAGTTAATCTAACCATTTCAGATTGTCCAGAGAATTGGACACGGCTTGACTATTGCAATGCGCTCTACATGGGGCTACCCTTGAAGAGTGTCCGGAGACTACAACTGGTCCAGAATGCAGCTGCGCGAGCAGTCATGGGTGTGCCAAGGTACACCCACACAAGTGCCATCCTTCGCGAGCTGCATTGGTTGCCGATTGCGCTCCGGTCACAATTCAAGGTGTTGGTTGTTACCTTTAAAGCCCTACATGGCTCAGGACCAGTTTATCTGCGTGACCGCCTTATGCCACATTCCTCCCATCGACCAGTGAGGTCGCACAGGGTTGGCCTTCTTCAGGTCCCGTCGGCCAGACAGTGCCGACTGGCGGGACCGCGGGGGAGGGCCTTCTCTGTAGCCGCTCCGACTCTGTGGAACCAACTTCCCCCCGAGATCCGTACTACCCCCACCTTACTGGCCTTCCGTAAAGCCCTTAAGACCTGGCTTTTCCGGCAGGCCTGGGGCCAATAGTTGTTCTGATTGGCCCATGCATGGTTGTGTGAATGTTTTATTTTAAATATAGTTGGGGTTTTTTTTCCCCTTTCTTTTTTAAATTGTTTTTATATGTTTTATTTTTTATGATGTAAGCCGCCCAGAGTCCTTCGGGAGTTGGGCGGCATATAAATTTTATAAAATAAATAAAATAAATAAAAATAAATTGGAAAATGATGAGGCTGGGATATGCATATCAGAAAACAATCAGCCAATCAGTGTTTGTCCCTTTGGGCCGATAGTTAAACATTGGGATCTGCCAGCAAATCAATGCTTGGTTGAAACCTTTTTGTTTGTCTCTTCCCATCATCTTCATGCTAAAATGTACTGTAAATACTTTCCTTACATTGTAAAAAAAATGCAGCTACCGTTTAAGGCTGACCAGGATAATTAACCAATTTTTTTCATGCCTTGCATTCAGCCATAGGTTCCTTCTGAAGCCAGTACATTCTGTACATAGAAGAGCAAGCCAGATACAGTCTCTTCATGTACTTCATTGTACACTCCAGACAGCAAAATGCTTCTACTTTCAAACAACATTTGCTTTAACAAAATGGCTTTTGCCCTGAGCAGGAAAAGCCGGCACTAGCTCAGTATTATGCTATATTCTCCTGTATCTGGTGATTATTTAATAGTATAACAAAGAGGAGGAATCCATCTTTAATGAATCTCCATCCCATGTAGGAGATTTCATATTTAACAAGATACATTTAGGGTTTTGGGCACACACAGGCAAAATAATTCCAATTGCTTATCACACAATTTCCCCCCATGGCTTATTCCTTCCAGTAATTTGTACTCTCTTCCGATTGTAGATTCCAGCTGTGCAATGACACAACTCTGAACTGAACAAGGTTCTCTGCTGGTTTTCCCAGAAATCTCCTGTGAAGCTGAAACAGATCTATTGAGATAATGGGGTCTGATTTACTGATTGACACTTGGAAAAATTATTAGTTTATCTCTATATTTTATAACTGATTGAAATGTTTAAACATTAATTGTAGGTTTAGGAGGGGACTTGCTTTTGCTTCACGGGCAAAAATCTAGGTCTATATCATGCTGTGTTTTAATTACGTTAGTAGTACTGGAAGTTGTGGCTAAGAAAGCCTTTTTCCAGCTCTGGTGGGTCCATCAATTGTGTCTTTTTCTGGAGCAGAAGATGCTGAAGGCAGTGAGTCATTATCTTAGGGCTGACTCCTTGTTGACCAGTAGAGTTGATTCAGAAGATATATATATATATATATATA
>QLTV01003675.1:284689-296196 GCA_003457575.1 Thermophis baileyi | reverse complement strand
AGAGAGAGAGAGAGAGAGAGAGAGAGAGAGAGAGAGAGAGAGTATACCCCTGACAGTTGGCCATCACTACTTAAAAACAGAAGGGGTAAAAATGACAGATTCAGTTAACATTTTAATGGGATACAGCTGAGGTTCTCCCTTGGTTTATCTGGCCATTGATATCTCCCAGAACTGTCTTTTGTCATGTGGTAGCTAGCCATTTTGGGAATGAGCAACCCGGTTCTGGATGGCAGTGGTAGCTTAAGGAGCCGCAACCGTAGCTCAACGTTCCCAGTTGACCTGCTAGAACAGGGGTGTCAAACTCACAGTGTCACGTTGTCGTCACGTGACGTATCATGACTTTCCCCCCCTTCGCTAAACCGGGGGTGGGGGTGGCTAGCATGACGCACCCGGCCCATGGGCCATGAGTTTGACATCCCTGTGCTAGAATAATTATTTTGAGATAGAAGGGAAGGAGGCTACTGTCCGTTCCGAGGGAGAGGATGCCACAGTTGGGTTACAGCTGAGAAGGTAGCCTCTGGATACCCAGCAATTGCATGCTAACTAATAATGGTCCAGAAACCATTTTAAGGTACAAGAAAGTTCTTGTTGGCAAAAGCTGCCTGAAACCTACTTGGAAAAAAATGAGGCTAACTAATCTGAACAAAGAATTCCAGGGCCCTGCAGCTGAGAGATAACATGCTCCCTTGATAAAACCATTTTCTGTACAAAACAGACAGAATAGACAGAAGCTTAGCCTACACAGAAAATGTTCAAATTACTTATTATAGGGAGAGCAATCCTCCATGTAACCCTGACTCATATCTCCTTTTTAAGCAGAACAGGGAGGGGGGTTTTCTTAAGCAAAGATCAAAGTCCTATCTCAACTCAAGACAGCTTTCGGTGTTACAGGACCAGCTGTCCCCTATTGCTAATTGTATCTTTTCTACTTTGCTTTGAACAATTTGTACATTGTGGGTTATCACATCACCTGGAACAGTTGACCTTGTGGCATTAGATTTCCTTGGAAATGTGAGTACTTGAGATTATTCAGCTTATTGGAATTTTTTTTTTTAAAAAAAACCCTGTAGTTCTGAGTGGAAAATTAATGTCCCGGGTGATGCTTAGCGTACTTTGTGTATTATATCAGAACAGCGATAATATTTCTAACCCTTGGATGCTATAAGTTATTGGGATAAGTACTGGGAAGTCTGTGGATAGTTTTTCAGCTGCAAATCTATGACTTGGGTTTCTTAGCTCTCTGCAGGAATTCTGAAGAAGGACTGCATATTCTATGGCAGGGAAGTAAAGTGCAAACCAAAAATATATACTAAAACTACCAGCTTGAAATGCACACCTGTATTGTCATTAAATTAATACTTTATGTAGTTGCTAAATCTATCCGCCTGAATTTCTGAAGTTCCAAGTGTACAGTGGTAAAGTCCTCATTTTTCATAATGATGCCCCTTTAATCATGGGATTGGTTATGACTGTATTTCTTGGGAAGTGATGGAAGGCACTGTGATTTGGATGTGACAGAAGAATTGGCCAATTCAAGAGAGTCCTTTTCAGTCACCTTAAAGGCACAAGCCATCTCCTCTTTACATTTCTCCCTGTTAAATTTTGCTCGGTTTGTTTAGGCCAGTGATGGCGAACCTTTTTTTCCTCGGGTGCCAAAAGTGCGCACATGCGAGTGCCCACACCCATAATTCAATGCCCCCCATGCACCCCTCCCCCATGTGCATGCACGCGTGACCCCCACTCCCCCGTTTCCCGACTTCCGGTGGGTCTGGTAGGCCCATTTTTTGCCCTCCCCAGGCTCCAGAGGCTTCCCTGGAGCCTGGGGAGGGCAAAAACGGCCTCCCCCGCCCCCCAGAGGCCCTCCGGAGGCCGAAAACGCCCTCCCAGAGCCTCTGCATGAGCTGAAAATCAGCTGGCCGGAGCGCACATGTGTGCTGGAGCTGAGCTAGGGCAACAGCTCGCGTGCCGGCAGATATGGCTCCGTGTGCCACCTGTGGCACGCGTGCCATAGGTTCGCCATCACGGGTTTAGGCCCTCAATTTTGAATCTTCTTTTTCTCTTCTAAAATGTTAGCCACTCTTCCTAGTTTTGTGTCATCTGCCAGTGTGAGACGAGACCACTGTCAATTCTTTCATCTTGATCATCAGCAAAACTGTTGAACGGCACAGGTCGGAGGGCAGAGTTCCATGGCACTCCAGTTGATACTACTCTCCGGGCTGATATGGAATTTATTTATGAATATTGTCTACTGTAGGTGCAGTTATTCAGTCAGTTATCCGTTCATCGAAAAGCTTATCATCTAGCCCATATATCAACATTAGTGAGCATATCGTAACAGACTTTCTTGAAAGCCTTGCTGAGATCAAAATACACGATGTCCACAATATTTCCCTGAAACAGCTAAGCCCTCAAAGACAGATATAATGTTAGTCTGCCATGATTTATTTGTAACTCCCCCTCCTATTTTTTGCTGGCTTTTGTTAATTGATGCATTCCAAGTGCTCACAAACACGATGTTTAATCATCTACTAGAGGTCAGTGCCTGGCATAGATATCAGGTCTATAATGTCCCAGATTGTTCCTTTCTTTTTTGAAGATAGGGACAATATTTGCTTTCCTTTAGTCTTCCGAGGCCTTGTCAGTTCTATCCCTTGGAACATAAGTTTTGCCACACATTGACAAAGGAGACCAAAACTCCTGTCCGATTCTAGTTACCTTTAGTATTTATAAGGCTGCATGATCTGATCTGCAAACCCCAGACAATCCCAGGAGGTCAGTGAAAATTTAGCATTTTCTGGTCCTCTTTGCTATCATCTACTGGCCACCTGGGTTTTTGTGTGTGTGTGTGTCCCAAAGGTGTTTTTTCAGAGGCAACTGGACTTTCTGTTTTTCTTTGAAGACGTTTTGCTTCTCATCCAAAGAAGCTTCTTCAGCTCTGATGAGCTAAAGAAGCTTCTTGGATGAGAAGCGAAACGTCTTCAAAGAAAAACAAGAAAGTCCAGTTGCCTCTTGGAAAAAACACCTTTGGGACAACCATGACTTGGATGACTGAGAATCTCCATAGACATTTGTGTGTGTGTGTACGTGTGTGTCTGAAATCCCTCTTTATTTATTTAAATGTATTTATTTATGCGTTTTTGAACCACCCATCTCCCTCACAAAGAGACTCTGGGTAGTGTACAATAAAACACTTATAGTTAGTCCTCGATGTACGACCACAAGTATGACCACAAGCCCAAAATTTCCATTCTTAAGTAAGACAGGTTAAGTGAGTTTTCCCCCATTTTATGACCTTTCTTGCCACAGAGGTTAAGTGAATCACTGCAGTTGTTAAATTAGCAACAGGTTGTTAAAATTGAATTTAGAGTCCCCATTGACTTTTCCTGTTAGAAGTTTGCAAAAAATGATCACATGACTCTGGGACACTGCAACTGGCATAAACACATGCCAGTTGCCATGGGGATGCTGTGATGGTCATAATAGGAATGGCAATAGCATACTGCTTCACAGTGCTTTACAGCCCTCTCTAAGCGGTTTACAGAGTCAGCCTATTGCCCCCAACAATCTGGGTCCTCATTTTACTGACCTCGGAAGGATGGAAGGCTGAGTCAACCTTGAGCCTGGTGAGACTCGAACTGCCAAACTGCAGGCAGCCAGCAGAAGTCAGCAGAAGTAGCTGCAGTACTGCATTCTAATCACTGCGCCACCACAGCTCTTAAGTGTGAAACATGGTCATAAGTCACTTATGACCATGTTCACATGATCATAAGTGATATGTGTAAATATGTGCAAAAAATCAATTTTTTAAAAATACAAATACATAATTCATTCAGAAGATTTTAAAGACTATAGTATAATTTAAACCAGAGGCTTTTGGAACTAATGGAAGGCAACTAGAAAAAAGTAATGGAACTTTATTTCTGTATATGACAACGGCAGTGAAATTATTATATGCTCAACAGTGGAAAGGTTCTATACTACCCACAATGGAGAAATGGTTAGTGAAGATGATGGAACTTGCAGAGACAATATCTACATTTATGGCTGACTGGAAAGCCTGTATAGAATTTTTGCATGAAAAAAAAAATCACTTATGACTTTTGGTTTCGAGGATTGAAAAAAATGAGTAATAGAAAAAAGTGAACTTTTTTTTGTAATCATAAAATAAGAGAACTCAAACTTGTACTTGCTGCAAAAGAAATTGGAAAGCTTCTTTTTATTTTGTTTATTCCTTCTTTTCCTTTTTCTTTCTCTGTTTCTTTCTTTGTATCAGTTTGTGTTAGTTTTTAAGTTCTCTTTAAAACTTTCAATAAGATTTATGGTGTGTGTGTGTGTGTGTGTGTGTGTGTGTGTATGTGTGTGTGTATAAATAGAATGTAACATAGAAGTGTGAGGAATTATATCCTCATTCTCCTTCATCAACAGACCATCTCAGGGAGTTCTCAGACAATCGATAGTCTGCACACCACAGTTTGGGAAGAACGGCATTAAAAATGGAAAAGAAGTAGCTGTTTTCAAGATTGCTGGCATAAAGAAAATAATGGGATCATGTTTACAGGAGTGACTTTCCTTGCAAAAAGTCTTGCAAACTTTCAATAGCATGCTAATTGCCATTACAATTTAATTAAAGAATAATAACTGTGGTAGAAAAGCTGGTTGTTTCAAGCATACCAAGACAATGTGATTAGCTTTTGGCCCGTAGTTTGGGATGTCATACCACCACTGGAAGGAGATGATGAAAAGCACATGCAGGAAGTTTCTGGAAGTAATAAAATCCATAACTACTTGCAGATGGTGACTGACCATTTAGAAATAAAGGCAACAAATGAGATTGTGTTTCTTTGAAGGAGCTTACCAGTTCACCTGTATCATTATCCTCAGACCGTGATAGACCCAGCACATGATATGACAGAACTGAAACTGGAACCTAGCATGAAATTTGAGCCTTGGAGAACAAATACTAAGTGGAGGTAAAACTTCTATCAAGGACATTGACATGTTTGAAGTTCTACTCAGATTTTTTAAAATTTATTTTTATCCCTCTTTTATTATTTTTATAAATAACTCAAGATGGCAAACCTACCCAATATTCCCTGTTTTCCCCAAATAACAACCCTGTGAGGTGGGTTGGGCTAAGAGACTGTGACTAGTCCAAAAGCAACCAGCCAGCTTTCATGCCTAAGGTGTGACTAGAACCCACCAGGTTTCTAGTCTGGTGCCTCAACCATTAGACCAGAGGTGGGTTCTTCCCAGTTCGGACTGGTTCTCCCGAACCGGTAGCGACCCGCTGGTGACGTCATGATGATGTCATGGATCCGGTTCAGTCGGTGCCGGTCCGTGGGCACCGCCATCTTTTTTTAAATTTTTTTTATTTTTATTTTTTAGCATTTCTTCTGTGCATGTGCAGAAGCCGAGTTTCCGGCACTCCACATGTGTCGCCATCTTGTTTTCGGCTTTTTTTTTGGAATTTTTTTTATTTTTTTGCGCATGCGCGAAGGAAGCGAACCAGCAGCGAGGTAAGTTAGAACCCACCCCTGCATTAGACCAACTGTCACTGTTGTTATTTTCACAGTACATTTCTGGTTTCACAACAGTGGAAAGAACTAGACCAGGGGTCGGCAACCTTAAACACTCAAAGAGCCATTTGGACCCGTTTCCCACAGAAAAGAAAACACCGGGAGCCACAAAACCCTTTTGACATCTAAAATGAAGATAACACCGCATATATCATTTTTTACCTTTATGCTATGTATAAAAAAACTATAGTGTGTTGCATTTATGAAATCAATGACCTGCTACAGAGAAAACACATTTTTATTTCTGTATGCAACAAAAACATTTTGAACTCTGAAAAAAAAAGATGGGTCGAAAAGCTCAATAAATCACGTGCCGGTAGGTGTCGCACATTGGCGGTTGTGATGCATATTTTGAGTGATGGAGCCGCAGCAGAGGGATGAAAGACCACATGCAGCTCCAGAGCCGCGGGTTGCAGACCCCTGAACTAGACTCTGCATTGGGACAATGTCTGTCTGAGGCAGGAATAGGATGTTTGCAACATATTAAACTTACACAAAATAGTTGCAAGAAGCAATGGATGGAAATTAATCAAGGAGAGAACCAACCTAGAACTAAGGAGAAATTTCCTGACAATTAGAACAATTAATCAATGGAACGACCTGCCTCCAGAAGTTGTGGGTGCTCCAACACCAAAGGTTTTAAAGAAAAGATTGGACAACCATTTGTCTGAAATGATATATAGGGTTTCCTGCTTGAGCAGGGGGTTGGACAAGAAGACCTCCAAAGTCCCTTCCAACTCTGTTATTCTGTTTCAATCACACACTCTCCAAGAAGGATGGGATGGAAGTCATGTAAAACCTTGTAGAGGAGGGCATGGCATAGTGTAACACCCATATCTCTTTGTTCTGAGAACTTAGGAGAAGGTGGACTGTATGTACCATTCTGCTAGATTCTGGTCCACCAAGCGATTAGCAAGTTTTATTGTAAGTACTGGCAATAAACGTCAACAGGCCACAACAGACCTGGCAGCATTTTCCTGCATGTGCCTTCCAGAGTTTTGAACTTGCATGCTCCTCCTTTATTAGCTAAGAATATTTTGGACAGTAGCATGAAAGTTTCTTCTTTAATTTATCCACAGATGAATCCAGACGACGTCTTCCCATTTTTAAATGATATTTAAAATATGCAGAAAATACTTCAGAACATCATCTACTTTTTAAAAAGGAAGTTTCAATGTTTTTTCCCCCCAATGTTTATTTTAATATTGTTTTGTGTTGCTGTTTACCCTTTGGCAGAGAATCATTTGAAAAACAGACTTGGTAATTCAGGCAGAGAGCAGACAGAGGATTGTTGGAGGCAAAAGCCAAGATATCTGTAAAATGTATTGCTCTATTTTCCTTCTTTGAAAGCTGCTGGCATGTGACTCTCTCAAGCCAGTACTTCAGCTGAGACAAGTTTTCTGTGATAATAGACACGGTTTGCAGTGCCAGAGAATATGTGAAATAATAATTCAGAACGAACAGGCTTCCTTCAAATATTTGGAAAAACAAGACAGCTCCACAGATGTGGATTATAATTTCTTGATTAGAACAGATGACTTGCAGATTTCGATGCTATATTTCCCCTTTTTCTTTTGAAACTATTTATAAAATTATCTTTAGAAGTTACAGGGAAAGAAAGAAGCACAGAAAAGCTCAGGGAAATGCTGTTGTGCTATGATGTGCTGCATCCTGTAAAAATTCTGTTCTCAGGGCTCAGGACATTCATTTTCACCAGGTTGCAACTATGCAGCCTCACAGTCAATTTTTTTTTTATTTCTTTATAAATAAATTTGCCACTCATCTCGTATCCAATGGCAATTTGGGAAACTCTCCCTGCCATACCTTTTTCTGCAAACTGTCTCAAAAGCAGCATTGGTCAAGGAAGCACAACTCCCTCCTATCTGCTAAATTTTGAGGGGAGGGTTTCTAAACCATGCAACCTATACCCTTGGAGCAGAGGTGGGTTGCTGCCGGTTCGGCCCGGTTGTTTAGAACCGGTAGCGGAAATTTACCGCCGCTCGCCGAACCGGCAGCAAAGACTGGCAGTCCACGCTCCCGAACCGGTCCTCCGGTCGCCGCGGCTTGAAAAATAACCCTCTGCGCATGTGCAGAGGCTTCTGCGCATGCACAGAGAGTCATTTCCGTGTGTTTTGCGCAACACGATGGGGGCGCGCGTGCGCGTGCAAAACACACACTTCTGTCGTGATCAGAACCGGTAGGGAAGGTAAGTAGAACCCACCCCTGCCTTGGAGTAGGAAAGCTACATATCTCCAGGTGTCTTTCAACAGTATCTCCATTAGATTGGATGAAGGAATTGAAGCATCAGAATTGAGTAGCATATGGAAGAACAGGAGTTTCTTGCTTTTATTGTAAACTGGAGAAGACTTTTCTCTTAAGGTAGTGGTAGCCAGCCTGTTTCATTTAACTGTTTTTAATTGAATGCTTTTTAAAAAAAATAGATGTATTAGTTGGGTTTTTAATGGCTGCAGGGGAATATTCCTAGGAATACAGAATATCAAAGTTGGAAGGGACCTTGCAGGTCTTCTCGTCCAACCCCTGTACCAGGGGTGGGTTCCTCCCAGTTCGGACCGGTTTGCCCCAACTGGTAGTGACCCGCTGGTGACATCACAATGATGTCACCGAACCGGATCGGTTGGTGCCAGTCTGTGGGGGCCGCCATCTTTTTTTTATTTTTTTTTTGAATTTTTTTTGAATTTTTTTTTTGTATTTTTTTTCCTTCTGAGCATGCACAGAAGCCGACTTCCGGCACTGTGCATGCGGTCGCCATATTTTTTTGGGCTTTGTTTTTTTTGGGGGGGGAATATTTTGTTACTGTGCATGCGCGCAAAGCGCGCACGCACCCACGCGCGCCCACGTGGCGCACCCACGTGGCGCGGGAGGGAGCGAACCGGCAGCGAGGTAAGTTGGAACCCACCCCTGCCCTGTACCATTTCAAACAAATGGTTGTCCAATCTCTTCTTAACAACGTCCAGTGTTGGAGCATTCACAACTTCTGGAGCAAATTTGTTCCACTGATTAATTGTTCTCACTGTCAGGAAATTTCTCCTTAATTCTAGGTTGGTTCTCTCCTTGATTAATTTCCATCCATTGCTTCTTGTCCTGCCTTCAGGTGCTTTGGAGACTAGGTTGATTTCCTCTTCTCTGTGGCAGCCCCTCAAGTGTTGGAAGACTGCAGTCATGTCTCCTCTAGACCTTCTCTTCATTCAGCTAGACATACCCAGTTCCTTCAACTGTTCATCGCATGTTTAGCCTCCAGCCCCCTAATCATCTTTGTTGCTTTTCTATGCACTCTTTCTAGAATTTCAACATTTTTTTTTGTGGTGACCAAAATTGGATACAGTATTCCAAGTGTGGTCTTACCAAATCAGTATAAAGCGGTAGTAACACTTCACGTGACCTTGATACTATCCCTCTGACAGAGTAGAAGTAAACATGCCTTGAGAGGCCTTTTAGGTGTGTAGTTGTAGTTCAGAGTTGCATCTATGAAAGGACAAGGCCAGGAAATGTAACTGAATGGGAAACAGAATTTCCATAACCCTTTTTTGTTTCAACTGGCTCCAAAATAGGTTTCATGATGGGCTGATTTTGCTCTTGATCTTTTCCTGCTAGTGGGCTTTGGGTTGTGCCTTTCCAACAGGGCTGCCCTTGAAGAAGAACAATTGCTATTTACAATTATATGTTTACCATTCTTCCAGTAAAAGGATATGCAGGCCAGGCCAGAGGGGGTTGATGGAGCAGAGGAATTGGCCTCTGGCCAGAGTTTGCGGCATAGGAATCCATCTGGAGCTTAGAGCAGGGAGAGAGTAAGCTCTTCCTCCAGCTTGCAAATTTTATGTTCAAGGCAATTTCCGAGCTTTCTGTACAAGCACAGCACCTTCTTATTATCTGTTGCCAACTTGTACTTAGCATCATGATCTTAAAAAAAAATACTTGCACCCCCCACGTTTGTTGGCAGTAAAGAGAAATGTCAAAGTCAATTGCTTTAAGTTAGTTCAGGTGTTAAAAGGGAGAAACACAAAAGCAACAAAGGATGAAGCCAGCAGAATCTTTCCCTGTCCTTACTCTGCTGTGTTGAACCCACCGTGGGGGAAATCTGGACTGAATAAAAAAACTGGCAGATGATTATTTCCATCGTAACCCCAGAGTGTGGGTCAGTGGGCAAAAGTCATAGTGCAAGACCATCTTAAATGTACATTTGCTTCAGAGGTCTAGTTCACAGCACAGGAGGTGCCATAGTTCTGCTCCCAATCAGGTTGCAACAGGTTGGCTGGCTGGCTGGCCTGGCCATTCTGTGGGCTGCCCTGCTTAGTTCTACAATACAGTTAGTTGGATCATTTCTTGAAGACTCAGCCATAGTTTTCAGAGACTGAATGGACTCGTGGAGATGTTTACTTCTTCATGGATGTTTACTTCTTCATGGATATCAGACACCAGTCCACTCCAAAGATATAGCAATAGCAGTTAGACTTATATACCGCTTCATAGTGCTTTACAGCCCTCTCTAAGCGGTTTACAGAGTTAGCATATTGCCCCCAACAATCTGGGTCCTCATTTTACCCACCTCAGAAGGATGGAAGGCTGAGTCAACCTTGAGCCGGTGAGATTTGAACCGCCGAACTGCAGCTAGCAGTCAGCTGAAGTAGCCTGCAGTGCTGTACTCTAACCACTGCGCCACCTCGGCAGGCATATGTTTCTTCAGGGCTGGCATACAGTAACCATAGCAGGCAGGGGTCTCCCACCTTGTCAACTTTAAGCCTGGAGGACTTGCTGGCTGGGGAATTCTGGGAGTTGAAGTCCGCCAGGCTTAAAGTTGCCAAGGTTGGAGATCCCTGATAGCAGGCAACAACTGCCTCAGGCAGCAGGTAGTAGAAGCAAGGCAACAATGGCAAGAGTGTGGGTGCTTGTCCCAACCTCCCAGATAATTCCCTTTCTGGTGGGGGGAGGGACACAGCAGTTTATGCCACACAGTTTATCTGGCCTACTGCCCTCACATGTGTAGTAAGAGATTTTTCCATTGGTAGCATTTGATTAAATACCAACTTCTATACAGGTAGTCTTCAACTTACAACAGTCTGTTTAGTGACCATTCAAAGTTGCAACGGCACTGAAAAATGTGACTTATGACCGTTTTTCATAGTTACGACCTTTGCAGCATCCCCGTGATCATGTGATCAAAATTCAGATGCTTGGCAACTGGTTCATATTTATCACCTTTGCTGTGGCCCAGGGTCATGTGATCTCCTTTTGCGACCTTCTGACAAGCAAAGTCAATGGGGAAGCCAGATTCACTTAACCACCGGGTTACTAACTTATCAACTGCAGTGATTCACTTAACAACTGTGGCAAGAAAAGTTGTAAAATGGGGCAAAACTCACTGAACAAATGTCTCACTTAACAACAGAAATTTTGGGTTCAATTGCGGTCGTAAGTAGACGACTACCTGTATATGACATGGGGCTCAAGCAGTGTCTTATCCTTTGCTTGAAGTAATAACATTTCTTGAGGAGGTCTTTTATGGTGATTGGATCAAAATGTCAAGATTTGTCTGCCTATATTCTAGAAAGCATGGCTACATGGCTCAGGACCCGTTTATCTACGTGACCACCTTCTCCCACACTCCTCCCAACGACCAGTGATTTCGCACAGGGTCGGCCTTCTTCAGGTCCCATCAGCCAGACAGTGTCGGCTGGCGGGTCCACGGGGGAGGGCCTTCTCTGTAGCCACACCGACTCTATGGAACCAACTTCCCCCGAGATCCGTACTACCCCCACCTTACTGGCTTTCCATAAAGCCGTTAAGACCTGGCTTTTCTGGCAGGCCTGGGGCCAATAACCTATGGATTGGCCCATGTATGTACTGTAGGTGTAAATATTTTTTTGATATTTTTAAATTGTACTTATTATGTTTTTATTGGTGTTTTTATTCATT
>QLTV01003675.1:255199-266495 GCA_003457575.1 Thermophis baileyi | reverse complement strand
GTAAATAGTTTGACAGTGTTGAGGGAATTATTTGTTTAGCAGAGTGATGGCGTTCGGGGAAAAACTGTTCTTGTGTCTAGTTGTTCTGGTGTGCAGTGCTCTATAGCGTCATTTTGAGGGTAGGAATTGAAACAGTTTGTGTCCAGGATGCAAGGGGGTCTGTAAATATTTTCACAGCCCTCTTTTTGACTCGTGCAGTATACAGGTCCTCAATGGAAGGCAGGTTGGTAGCAATTGTTTTTTCTGCAGTTCTGATTATCCTCTGAAGTCTGTGTCTGTCTTGTTAGGTTGCAGAACCAAACCAAACAGTTATAGAGGTGCATTTGACAGACAGTCTTGGCATTGGAGCAGGGAAGATACATAAAGAAAACTAAATCTCAGGAATTAATGTAGCAACTCAAAAACATATATTGAAATTATAAGTTGAGAATATTGTAATTGTAATTACTCAGCCAAAGAATTCTTTAGAATTGCTAACGGAATACATACAGCAGTGTGGTTTGATATTAGGATATTGGATTAACAAGGATACAACTGAAATGATGACTTGAGGCTTAACTGAATAATATTGGTACCAAGTAGTGGGGTTTAATATTGCTGCTAAATAGTTAAACATCTAAAAATCTATTTGGCCAAAATTAATTTTAAAAAAAACCCTATTTGCAAATTATTATTTTGCAGATCTGGAAGAATATAAGAGCAGATATTTCAAGGAGAAGATTGAAATTGCTTTGATTGGGAAGAAATGTAGCTGCGAAGGTGACTGTTCTACCATGGCTTGAATTTCTGTTTCAAACAATTCCCATAAAACTTGAAAATAAGATATAAAATGACTGGCAGTGACAAGTAACAAATTTTAGATGCTCCAATAAAAGACTGAGGATTAAATTCAAGCTATTACCGGATTTGAAAGACTGATGTAGTCCGGCAGCTCCACATTCTAAGATTCTATAATCAGGCTAGCAGCTTGGACTGCAGATTAGAGCATGTCCATGGCACCTAATGGTCGTGGTGGTCTCTACTGAGGGAGAGAGACTCCCAAATGGTCTGGCCAAATATGTCTGGGCCAAGGCAGACAGAAATAAACAGTCTATAAGAGATTGTGCAACAATAATCAGCATGTTAAAACCCTGGGATAAATGCAGAGAACGAATCAGTCCAACTGATGCCCTCTTGCCTCATTACTAAATATTCCTCACGAAGAGGACAGCACAAAGAAATGTACCCAGTGGAGAACTAACCAATTAAATTGCAATATTTGATTATTTATAAGACAAAGATGAATTCTGTTGAGATTTTGGAATGCTCAAAACCTTCCAGCCAGTTATGGTAACTTCAAATAAAAACTACATTAAAAGAATGGCAAAAACAAGGGACAATACTTAGAGACCCGACCGAATTCAAAAGCTTCTAACATGCAACATAAAACATTTACTGAGCCTAATTTATTGTTAGCGAGATGTGACTCAGGAAGCGAACAAATTAAACAGTGAATGGTTAAATGGATGCTGAATTTAGATACAGTAATTGATATTCCACAATGGCATTTCAATTAAATTCACATTGAATTTAATTGAAATCAGTACTAGAACAATGTACCAGCAGTGAACATCTTATACCTGTTTACAAAGTATACAACAAAGATGTTTTACTGCTGATGTATTACTCTAATTATTGATTGCTAAAATGGACAGTTCGTTCTCCAAAATTGCTTGGAGATGTAGCAACAGGTTGGATCATTTTTATATAATTGATGGGAATGCTATAAAGCTCAACAATTTGGGGAAATGATTTGTAATTAAATGATATAAATTCTAAAAGGTGAATTTCTTTTACAACCTAACATCTTTTTATTCGACATTACTAAACTTTATACCCCCACAAGTCTTCTAAGCAATTTTTGTATACTGTATGCTAATGGCTGGAAGGATGCATTGCATTTCTTACTAGAAAATACCTATAATTGCTTCTTTAGAAGAAGGGCTATTTGAGTCCTGTACATATGCTTTGATGTTTATAACAACCTTTCATATAAAAATTAAATCTGACATGGAGTGTATTTCAACTTGGAAACCATTTTTATATTATAATTCTGCATATAGGGTGGTACCATATCTTAAATCTGGGTTTCTCTGAATGCACCTTTGGGTCAAGACTTGATTTTCTAATTTTGTTGGTTTACTCTATTGTTATTTTTGTTCACCATTTATAGCAGAGGTGGGGAATGATGGCCCCTTTATGACTTACGGACTCCAACTCCCAGAATTCCTGAGCCAAGAATTCTGGGAGTTGAAGTCCACAAATCATAAAAGGGCCATTGTTCCCCATGCCTGATTTAGAGTTTCACAGGTAAGATAAGCAGTTATATAAATTTGTTTAATAAATAACTAAACAGTTTTAATACTCTAGCTTTAATCTGTTAAGTAAGAATATATAATATATATTCAATTGCTTGGATAGAAACTACTGTAATTTTTATTCTTATTTTACAATTTATGCTATGCTAATCATGGCTGTTGATACTTATATATTATTTAGATCTTAACAGCAATCTATAGTTTTTAACAATATATTTAATTACTTAAAACTAATTAATCAAATATTGAGAGTATTAATCTAATTCTATAATGCTTGAACATAATTACTGTATAAAATTAAAATGCTATTTTGCAATAACCTTATTTGAAGGATTATATGAAATGTAAGAGGTTTCTCTTTAAAGAGGTAAATCAATAACAGTCACAGAACAATTGTCACAAGGGCCCACCAGTATCCTTGTTTTATTTATATTAGTTATTAAATCATTTACTTATATGCTTTCCTTTCCCTTTAAAAAAACAACAACATTGGCTTATTCTAGCCAATTGTCTACTGCAGTGGTTCTCAACCTGTGGGCCCCCGGGGGGGGCGCGATGTTGTCACAGAGGGTCTGTGAAGGCTTGAAGAAATGTTATGATTTAAATCTTGGGTTAAGTCTTGGGGTCTGTGGCCATGGTCCATGGCCACAAAAGGTATTTAAAGGGGGTTCATGGCAGTAGTGGGTTCTAAAACCCGTTGCTACCGGTTCGCGTGTGCAGAAGTGTCCCGGGTGGGTGGGCGGAGCCTCCTGCCACCGCCGCTACCGGTTCTAGGAACTGGGCTGAACCGGGAGCAACCCACTGCTGGTTCATGGTGATGAAAAGGTTGAGAACCACTGGTCTATTGACTCTGTGTTTTCTTAACAATCCCTTTCTTTCCAAGATCACATAGCTTTCTTCTTGCTTTTCTAATAAGGAAGCGACTGGTTAACCATTTCATTTAATAGAATGAATGTAACTCATTCTATGAATGTAGCCATGGTGGTGCATTGGTTAGAATGTAGTATTGCAGGCTAACTTTGTCAGCAATTTGCAGCACTGAAATTACACCACTTCCATTTTCTTGTGAACCCTGGGAAGAACCCCAATCAGGGTTACTCTCAGAACCAGTTCAGCATTTTCTGAGACTCTTGAATTCTCTGTGCATATTGTAAAACAAGGCAGCAGCTACCTCTTGAGTTTCTGTTTCAAATCTGATACCTCTGGCCTTGCAGTAATCTTCATTTTCTCCAGAATCACTGGCTTGCTCTTGTGCCTTATTTGTCTGGCAGTCTTCTTTCATAATGGTGCTCACAATTTGTTTTTCCTCTTATTGTCTCATGTGAAGCTTTCAATAGTATCTCAACTACTGCACTCTCTATTGTTTGTTTCAGAAGCCCAAAGAAAATTTTCAGTTTCTTTTGTTCGTCATTTCTTCTAGAGGCACTTCCCCCTGTTCTTTTGCAGCCTCGTCTGCTATTATTTTTGCTTGCCCATGTGCTCTACCAATAACCAGCAATACTTCAACAGCAATACTTCATCCATTTCTTTTGTTACTTCTGGATTTTTTTCTTCCACAGTTTCCCCTGCTACACCTCTCGCTTCCTAGTGAGCATCAGAGATCTAGTTAGCTATTCCACTATCTCCCAAATGTCTTGGTTTCCTGGTAGTGGCACAAACATATTGTTTGATGTTGATAATCCTCCCTATAATAAATGTTATGAATTGATGTTTATTATATTTACTGTGCTTCAAACTCCTTTCTCCTCTCCCACTGTCATACACTGGCAGCCTCAAAGATGTTTCCTTCCTGGTCCCACCAGGTATCTATGTCTACTATTCTCATTAAGTTTTGGTGACAAATGATTATAGGCAGTGGTGAGATTCAGCCAGTTCGCACCGGTTCAGGTGAACCGGTTGCTAAATTACCGCCCCCCCCGCTATCCAAGTGGATCCTGGGCGCTGTGCTGCACTGCAATGGAGAAACGGGCATCAGAGCGGCCGGCGCAAAGGGAAGGAGAAGGCCGCTTTCCCTCCTCCTTCCCTCATGCTGGCCGCTCTGTTTCCCATTTCTCCATTGCAGCACAGAGGAGGGCAGCGCCTAGGATCCATTTTGATAGCGGGGGTGGGTGGGTAATTTACCAACTGGTTCACCCAGGGTCAGGTTGGCCGTCGCGGGAGGCTCGTCCCACATGTGTAGCGGAGTTGGAGGACGGGGATGGGCCATGCCTCCCACGACAGCCAACCTGACCCTGGGCAAACCGGTTGTTAAATTATTTGAATCCCACCACTGATTATAGGTTGCTACACATGATCTTAGACAAAGGGCTGATTTTCCTTTGACTTTTCAGAAGAGAAAATTTCTCTTTCTGGGAAATTACTCTGTTTCGGATCTACAAAATCTGAAACGTGACTCTTCTTTTTTTCGGTGCGAAGTGGTCAGCTATTCTCATTACTCATTAGTATATCTTTAGTCCCTCCACCCATTTTTAATCTTTATTTAATAGGTTAAATGAAAATAAAATTGCCTCAAATTTATTAAATACATCATCTTTTCAATATTGTCTACCTTGGTCTCATCTAATAGGGATGTCTGTGCAGGTTTTAAAAATATCAAGATGGTGCTGCAACCCCATAATCAAAGTTCCACCCCTTTTTATACAAAGGGCCAGGGCTATAACCACATGATTGTGGTTGCCATCTTGACACCCCCTTCTCCACAAAGTCTGCTCCCTTGTATCTAACTAATTCTTGAATAGTTGAATAGAAACTCCACATAAAATGCCTACTTTGGAGTTCAAATCTAAACATTTCTGAAAAAAAAAAGTAATAATTAGGTCCTATTGTAAACCTTCTGTATACAGTTTGTTTAAAGATAGCATAGGAAGCCATTTCTGAAAAAGTTTATTGTATTTCTCTGTCCAGTCTGGTGAATTTCCTGAGTCTTTTTCAGTTTCTGTGTTCCAGTAGCTGTCTCAAAATTTGACAGAAAGGTGTGGGCATCGCCCCAGACATACATGAAGAAGATCCTTAGAAGTATCATTATCTTTCCACTACTGTAAACCTTAAACTGCAACATTTCCTTTTCATGCTGATGTTGATCTCTCAGCTGGAAAATGTTCGGCTCCTTTTGTTCCCTTAAAATCTGAGAATATTCAGTACTTGGCTGATTTGAAGTTTTGTTTCGTTCTGTGGTTTTTTCCTTTTAACAATTGCTTTTTAGTTACTAACAGTCTTAGATCTTCCACACTGACTTCTTTACCCTGAATAGTGTGTTCCTCACATTCTTTATTAAAGCAGCTTTTCCATTATTCAGAATCTGGCAGTGCTTTCTGTTTATAGCTGTGCCCCCTCCTCTTTCTGTTCCTCTTCTCCCCCCCCGCCCCCGTGGAACTAATGTTAATATCTTTCCTGTGTTTGTGTTGTATTTTTCTTTCGTCCTTTTTACAGCATTTTCCACTCTTTAGACTTAGATCCTCACAATTCCTGCTCCACTTTTTCTTCAGGCTTTTAATCAGGGTCTCTCCTTCCCCTGTAAACTTTATTCCATCCTTCTGCTACCACTTGAGGGGAAATGGGATTATTGGGTCAGAGGTTTAGATTGGGGACCAAGACACCTATGTTAAAATCTTGCTGTGACTCCCCAAAATGATTAGCCCAAATTATCCTCACAAAATGATAACTGTAAAGTTTTTACACTGTTGTTTGCTATGTATTGATACTATTCTTGTTTCTTTTCTTGGTAAAATAGTGTCTTAGACATGAGGATGCCTTTGCAAAAATCTTCTGTCTCTCATTTACTTAGAAGACCAGTAGATGGTGAACAATTAAAATGTGATTCACAATAACATTTTATTACAAAACATATATTTATTTTTCTATGAAGAGTTCTTTATAGTGCCTAATTAGAGAAGAATTTTCAGAGACTCTTTTCTTTTGTGAATTCTGGCATCCCCTTCTCCTTTCTTTTTCTTCTCTTTCTTTTCTCCAGCTATCCACTGTTTCCTCTTAGTAGTTTTCTCTCTTGAAGCTGTCTTCAGTTTCTTCCTGAATTATTATATTTTTAATAAGGAAGTATCTAGTTTACTCTTAGCTTTTTTTTAATAGAATGCAAGTAATTTATGATTTCATCACAAAACCTATACAATTAGCATTCCTTTAAGATTTGAGAAATAGAATACATGCCTGGGAGGCAGAGAAGAAATTAGAAATGCTTGTTATTCAGGCATATCTTGGGAAGATTGAAGGCAAAACGTTTATTTGTTTGTTCATCCAATTAATGTTCCTTAAATGTATATAACAATTGGTATTCCCAAAAGATAATTGGAAAGCTTACATTATAAATCAGAGAAGAGAGTATTAGAATGAAGGCATCTTAATTTAGGGCTGTGTATGCTATTATCTGGAAATCCAAGCCTTTAGGGGTAAAAAAAAAATATGTGTTAAACCTTGGGGATTGTAAAGGCAAAATACAATGCTTTTCAAATGTCTAGTTGATGGAAGTTCACAATATTGAAAATAAAATTAAAAGCAATGAAATTGATGAAATGTAAAACAGTTTAAAAATAATCAGAGAGCAACAAAATAAATCTTATTTTTTACACTATGCACATAAAGACTCTTGTGCTCAAGAGGGTAAAACAACAACATTTACACACACGTCTAAAAAAAAAGAGGAAACTTGCAGAGACAAATGAATCCTCTAGGAGGTATTCAAAAAAGGACAATCATTGAAAAGATGGTCCCTGGTCCCACTGAATGCTAATTTTGTATGCACAAAAGACAGAATCTTAACCATAAACTCATTACCAGATTTTATACCAGGTTCGGAGGAGTTACATGAGACTACAGATCCCCAGATGAACTTTGAAATCAAATCTTTGAAGTAAAAATATCAAATAGCACCAGTTATGATATTGCTTTCCTAGCTTGTACCTTTAAAAGAACTATAGCAGTTGACATAGTCTGAAATTTGTAGACTGTTGATTTAAATTAGTCGTGTTGAGCCTGACTAGGTTTATAGAGGTGAAAAATATATTGGGTGAACAGAAAAACAGGTTCAATTTAAAATTCATTTAAATCCATTTTTAGAGTCAAATAGATCTCATCTTGTTTGTGATTAAAGTAATTTTTCTGGTGAGTTTTGCCATCTCAACTACTGACTGAAGACTGGAGTGGTGGTGGAAGGTAATGAAGTCTGACCTCTAAGATTGAGATAATGTCCTAGAGCAGGGGTGTCAAACTCGATTGCATTGAGGGCTGCCTCAGGGTTGTGTTTGACCTCGGGGGGCCGGGGTAGGTGGGGCTGGGTGAGTGTGGCCAGCTCGACGTCACTCATGTGATCAAATGCCACTTTTGCTAGTAGTTTGTTTTGCTAGCACTCTGCCAGCGAAAACGGCCCTCACGAGCTCTGTTTTCGCTGGCAGAGGGCTACAGGAGGCCATAGCAGCCGAAAACGGAGCCCAGGAGGGCCACACGCAGCCTTCACAAGCTCTGTTTTCACTGGCAGAGGCACCGTGGGCTGGTACTTTGCTGTTTCCAGGGCAGCCCTGCAGGCCAGATCTAAGCACCTCATGGGCTGGATCCAGCCTGCGGGCCTTGAGTTTGACACCCCTGTCCTAGAGGACCCCATGAAATAACCATGAAATCTCCATGGTTATTCTGGTTTCTACCATGTGCCATCTGCTCCCATGGCCACATGAGGATAAATAAAGATGAAATAGAAATTGATGAGGCTGGGTAAGGCCTTTCCAACTCTGCATGCCGTAGTTCTGAACTTTCCCTAGATTTGGGGATAGACAAAGTGCTCATATTGTGAACAAGTCTTATCAAAGTACTGGAAATACAATCATAGTGAGAAGATTGGAGACTATGGGAACTGAAATGCTTCTCCAACAAGCAACATGGAACTTCTTGTCAATTTTATAGATTATTATACCACCTTGTTCTGTGGCAGACTGCAATTTATTACAATTACAAGAGCCCTGATGGTGCAGTGGTTAGAATGCAATATTGCAGGCTGACTCTGCCCAAAGTCTGGAGTTTGATCCTGACTGGCTCATGTTTGACTCATCTTCCATCCTTCTGAGGCTGGTAAAATGAGGACCCAGATTGTTGAGGGCAATATGTTGACTCTATAAACCACTTAGAGAGGACTGTAAAACACTATGAAGAGATATATAAGTCTAAGTGCTATATCTATTGGTATGAGCAGTTGGCTCTTCAGCAGGAACTGTGTCCTCTGACACGCCAACCACTATGGCAACAGTCCTTGTATTAACATTTCTACAGAAATCTGGTTGGCCTTTGCAACTTGGCCTTTCCAGATCGTTTGGATTTGGGTTCTCATAAGCCTCAACCAGCACAGCCAATGGTGAGGGATTGTGGGAGTTGTTGTCCAAAACATTGCTCTGGTCAGAGTATCCTTTTGCCAGATTTCACAGGGGATATCAGAAGAGCTTTATGCTGTTGTGTTGTTTGAACTGAACTGAATTTTAACGTATTCCAGTCATTAAGACAGGATCCGGCTGCTTATAGATTGGCTTTAAGCAAAAAGGTTGGTACATTCAACATAGACCCACCCTGGTTTTCTGCCCAAGTAGCGTTTCATTTGGTCTTTTTAGAAATAGCCATCCAGATTTCCATCCTGTTTTCAAAGTCATAAAATTCACCGCAGAAGAGCAGAATGAAATGGATGCTGCATTCTTGAAGTGGATGATGGGATACCACATAAAGGTGTCTGCCTTCTGGAACAACCTCAGCCAGATCACCCTATATTTTTCAAGCTAAGTACTGCAATGGGTAGAGAGGGCATGAGTGAGCATATTCTTTTTTATACCCTTCCCTCATATGCTGAAAAACACAATATGTACTTCGGGTGGAAGAGATAGACCATTTTGGTACGTATGGATAAATCAGGCCCCAAAACCAATAGCAAAAGCCAGTGATCTTGAATGAGGAAACGCCCTGTAATTTGCTATTGGCATCATAGCTCCTTCGAATTTCAATCTTTATTCAAAAATTGTATGCATTTAAGCACAAGGATCATCACAAAGACGTTTAGACCACATGTAAACAAAACAAACATTGGCGAGACAATTTGCCGCATCCTATGCAATCCACAACTTGAAAAGAAAAGTAAGCTTTTAATTCTGCATTTTCCCAGGCTGCTGCTGGTGGCTGGGAGAAGCAAACTCTCTCTCTCTCTCTCTCTCTCTCTCTCTCTCTCTCTCTCTCTCTCTCCTACCCCCACCTCCCTCTCTCTCCCCACCCCTCTCTCTTCCCCCCCACCTCTCTCTCCCCCCCTCCCTCCCCCCCCCCCTCCCCCCCTCTCTCCCTCTCCCCCCCCCCGTTTCTACTTACTGGTTTAGTAGAAGAAAGGAATTTGTTTGGACATGAAGTCTAGACACTGTAAAAAGAACAGGCACACTTGGTAATCTCTAGGCTGATAGGGAATATTCAGCTAAAACTATATATTATTGCTCAGGAAAGGGAAAATTAAGACACAATTAAAAATCTTCCCTTAGTCGGTGAAAAATTACCCAAATTCCAGAGTGCGTAATGTTTTAATTTCATAATGAAAGACAGTGATCAGTCCTGTGTAAAAATAAGTATCCAGAGGAGAAAAGATGTTAAGGGCTAATCCACATGATGGTGGTTTTCCCCTTTCCCATAACCAGTTATCTTGATTTTGTGTCCTACCTTGATCTTGTTCAGAATTCAAATAAACAGCCAAGCAAAATGGTACATTTGAAAGCATCTGTTTCTACCGGTATCACAAAATGGCTGAGGAAACTCATGGAAAGGTTTGAGTGCCTGTGCAGCTTCAGAAGTTGCCATCAAATTGTCATATTGAAAAGGATAGGAAAACTCTGCTGAATGTATAGGGGGTAATCATAGTAAATTAATTATTTGGCTAAATTTAATATGTAAAGTTATTTGAATTCAAATTAATTCAACTAAGTTATTTAGTGATACACACACATACTATTCTCTTGCTCTTCTCTGTCTCACTCTGACTCTTTCATACACACACACACATACAAACACACACACACACACACACACACAAACTGTTTATAAATACATATATAAGCACTGCTTGCAACAGGACTAAAGTGTTCAAGAATATAGTAAAGTGTAGAATAAGAAACTGAAGTGTACATTTAATGAATGTCAAAGGAACTCCATTTTTGTTTCTGTACTATATAAATCTAAAAGTACAATTAATTCAGCAAAACTTCTCACTTGTTTCTATTGGATACTTTAGGTGTCTTTTAAGAAAGAAATCGATAGGCTCAGCCTATCAGCAATTTGGTGATCCAAAGGCATCCTGAGTTCACAGTATAAACTAAGGAGGCTTTAGTGCTTCCCTTTTGGACAGAAGATGTGTCACATACTAATTTTATTATGAAAGACTTATTGGTTTTGTAGACTCACATATGCTTTTGAAACATATCGTTTGGAAATTAACAGGAAGACCAAAAAATAGAATAGAATAGAATAGAATTCTTTATTGGCCAAGTGTGATTGGACACACAAGGAATTTGTCTTTGGTGCATATCAGTGGTGGGATTCAATTTTTTTTACTACCGGTTCTGTGGGCGTGGCTTGGTAGGAGTGGCATGGCTTGGTGGATGTGGCTTGTGGGCATGGCAGGGGAAGGATACTGTAAAATCTCCATTCCCTCCCCACTCCAGGGGAGAGTTACTGCAAAATCCCCATTTCCTCCTGATCAGCTGGGACTCGGTAGGCAGAGAATAGATGGGGGCGGGGCCAGTCAGAGGTGGTATTTACCGGTTCTCCGAACTACTCAAAATTTCCGCTACCGGTTCTCCAGAACTGGTCAGAACCTGCTGAATCCCACCTCTGGTGCATATGCTCTCAGTGTACATAAAAAGACAAGACACATTCGTCAAGAATCATAAGGTACAACACTTAATGATAGTCATAGGGTACAA
>QLTV01003675.1:234810-246778 GCA_003457575.1 Thermophis baileyi | reverse complement strand
GTTCTGATTGGCCCATGCATGGTTGTGTGAATGTTTTATTTTAAATATAGTTGGGGGTTTTTTTTTCCCTTTCTTTTTTAAATTGTTTTTATATGTTTTATTTTTTATGATGTAAGCCGCCCAGAGTCCTTCGGGAGTTGGGCGGCATATAAATTTTATAAAATAAATAAATAAATAAATAAAATAAAATAGTATCAATCAGTTATTAAGATCAATGAATTATGTATTTATNGTTCTGATTGGCCCATGCATGGTTGTGTGAATGTTTTATTTTAAATATAGTTGGGGGTTTTTTTTTCCCTTTCTTTTTTAAATTGTTTTTATATGTTTTATTTTTTATGATGTAAGCCGCCCAGAGTCCTTCGGGAGTTGGGCGGCATATAAATTTTATAAAATAAATAAATAAATAAATAAAATAAAATAGTATCAATCAGTTATTAAGATCAATGAATTATGTATTTATGTATTTATTTATTTATTTATTGCATTTTTATGCTGCCCAACTCCCAAGGGACTCTGGGCAGCTTACAACAGAAGTATAAAAACATTAAAAACAATATAAATATTAAAAAATGATTTAAAAAGCCATACATACCATTCGTGGCCGGATCTCACAGATTGTAACATTGAGATCAGCGGCCCCAGGCCTGCCGGAAAAGCCAGGTCTTCACAGCTTTCTGGAAGGCCAATAGGGTGGAGGTAGTCTGGATCTCAGGAGGTAACTGGTTCCAGAGAGCTGGGGCAACCAAAGAGAAGGCCCTCCCCCACGGGTCCGCCAGCCAGCACTGTTTAGCTGACGGGACCTGGAGGAGACCCACTCTGTGGGATCTTACCGGTCGCTGGGAGCTATGTGGTAGAAGGCGGTCTCGAAGATAACCTGGCCCTGAGCCATGCAGGGCTTTAAAGGTAATACCCAACAACTTGAATTGTGCCTGGAGACCAATAGGAAGCCAGTGCAGCTCACGGAGGATTGGTGTAATGTGGGTGTACCTAGGTGCACCCACGACAGCTCGCGCAGCTGCATTCTGGACCAACTGTAGTCTCCGAACACTCTTCAAGGGTAGCCCCATGTAGAGCGCGTTGCAATAATCTAACCGTGAGGTGACAAGGGCATGAGTGACTGTGAGGAGAGCCTCTTGATCCAAGTAGGGTCGCAATTGGTGCACCAGGCGAACCTGTGCAAAGGTCCCCCTAGCTACAGCTGCCAAGTGTTGATCTAATCTAAATGTGGCATGTAAATGCCACATCTTGTTTTATACAGAATTAATTTTAAACAGTAGTTACCAATGTTTTTATCCTGTTGCTGCCTTTTTTTAACCTCCCGGGAGGTATAAAAAAGAACACTCAAATACATGTAGTGTGTCATTTGCACATACATTTGTTGGGTTTTATGTATCTGTGCAAAATGGGGGAGGAATATCTTCAGGGTGGTTTCAGTTGGAGTTGGCAAATAAAAGTGGACAAATTGAGGAAGCTGAACTTTGCATAGAATGTTACACTGTTTATAATTTGTTGTGTCATCTCTTCCTTGATGTATATGGGTATATGGGAATTTGTCCTGCTGAATAAATAGACTTTCATCTCCTATTCACTCCTAAATGAGGATGGCTGTGTTTGATTATAATATTAAATCAGGAATCTTTAAACCATGATTTTTAAAACAAACCACATTATGCCCAAAACAAAGAAATCATGTTGCGGGTTCTATGATGTGTGAACTCAGATAAAAAATTGAGAATAAGATTCTGAGTACTCCTGCTGGAAAACAAATGTGATGATCACAATGAAAAACAGAATGCCACTACACAACTTGGAAATCACCTTAGAGATACTGTATGTAGAGACACTTGTGCTTGTTGCTATAGTGACAAGGCCTTCTTCCTCTCCTGCCTCCATTTTGACCACTTGCGTTTCATTTTTTATCCTACCTGCCCATTAGGTCGTTTTCTACAGTTTCTTCCCCAATTTCTGCTCTCAAAGCAACCAAAGCTGAAGAGGGATGGAATGCTCACACCCAACCGCAACTGCTTGTTTCATCCACTTGCTTCTATCACTTGCACCTCACACCCCTTTGCTCAATTTCAACAGTGTCTTCCTTTATTACCACAGGCTCAGTGAATTTAAGACACACACACACCCCAATTGGCAGGTATGCATTTGTGTGTGTAATACCTTCCTCTATTTTGCGAGGAGTTTGTAAGCCACAAGAAGCAAAAAAGGGGGGGAAATGTGAGGAAAGGATCATTGCAAAACTGTTAACATTCAACTGAAGTCACAGCAGGAAGCATATTCCTTAGCCATTTCTTGAAATATATCAATATCTTTCCAAGTACCACTTTACATAATTCCTCTTGATATAGAGTTAACAAGAACAAAGTGCTTACCAAAGGAGGTGGTGATGGAGATCTCCCTTTGGCCTTATCTTCTCCTAACATAAATATTGGATTAATGTGCAGTAACTGACCACTGGACTCCTCCCAAAACAAATATCAATATAGATAGTTGGTCTTTTAACACAAGCAAGCCAGGACTGAAAAGGCATTGAATTTCTGCCTCTAATTCAGCATCAGCTCAATATTACCTTACAATATTGGATAGTAAAGAGAACTAATTACAGTTAGTTTTCCAGAGGCAATAATACTATTGTTTATCATTATTTAGGCACCCAATACAATCAGCAAGAATCCAAATTTTTGCAAACTTAACCAGAGATATCTGCTTCAATGCAGATAATTTAATGTGCAGCATTTCACAGATTCCACAGCTTTTTGTGCATGCTTCTGGAGTTGTTGGAAACTTTATGCCAGGGGTCTCCAAACTTGGCAATTTTAAGAGTTGTGGACTTCAACTCTCAGAATTCCCCAGCCAGCATGGTGCAACTTCAGTTCTACAGAGGGAGGAAGGAGGGGTTTGAGTGGCATGGGGAGTTCTGATAATGATACGAGCAGCCATCCAATGACCTTTATCACCTTCCTGGGGTCTCTGTTTATTAGAGTTGCTTTGAGGTGGGAAAGCTAACATTCCTTTGGGTGTCTTTTACTTTCTCTGCTGTCAACCAGTCACAAGCTATCACTTGCCTCTACTTTGTACAAATGGAAATGCTACACTTCCTTAAGCCCTTAAACTTGTATTTAAAACATCTATTGCTAAGGATTAAAGGAAGCTCACCCTATGCAGTAAAACCTGTCTACCCCAAAAGTTCCTAATAGCTGGAAAGCAATTAACAAGCAATTTCTGAAAGTGATTAAAGAAGTGTGCAAACCCAGTGTCCTTTTCAAGGCACAGACTGTGGTTTGAACAAGATGGGTATTCTCTCATCTCCCACAGCTCTAAATTTGCTGGAGATTGCTGTGTTGTGGTCTCTTCATGAGGAACAACTGTATGGAGCACTTGTGGGTGATCTCAAGTTCTCTTGTCTGAAGTGGAATTAGGAAGAGCTGATCTTCTTTTATTACCACAGACTCGGTCGTCTTCAGTTCACTATTGTTTTTGGAATAAACAGATCAAATGATTAACATGTAAATTTTAAAGCACATTGACTTACATTATATGTGAAAAAAAAATTAAAAGGGCATAATTGATCAATGAGTTTTTAACCTCAAGAAAATTAAGCCCTGACTTTTTCTCACCTCAAGAGGAAAACCATAAATGGCCATTTAGAAAACATAAGGGCTGGGGGGTTTGCATCACCACAAGTCACAAATAAGCAAACTGTATGGTGGATTAGTATGTGATGTAAACTCATTGGTTCTTCTGCATATCATTTCTTTTAGGGAAGAGCCTTTTCCAAACACATTGGAAGATGCTCCAAAATTAAACCTATTACTGTACTCAACAGTAACTTTCCCCAGGGTAGTAGCTGATCATAAGTAAAGGTCACTTCCTAACGGCTAATGATAATCTTGAACATACAGTGTTTAATTTTGAAATACAGTGAGAGTGAAGAAATGTTAAACTGATTTCCATATTGCAGGATCATTATGAATGTTGGTAAGTTCAGGAAGGAATGTCAAAGAAGTATTCAAAAGAGATTAAAATGCCCTCTTTGCATGTCTTTGCTACACACTTAGCAGCAACACACCATCTTTCCTTTCCATATATCAGAAGAGCTAGCACATCTGACCCCTGGTTTGTGATGATGCCCCATCTCTGCTCCTGTGGCAAGGATGCACAATGAAGATATAGCCATCTGTTGCCCAAATTACATTATAAATGTAAATTGTAATGTGCACATGTAAAATGTGAAGTGTTTGACAATACTTCCAAAGCTTCTTTCAAAGTTCTTGGCAGAAGACTAGACATTTATCTTAAGCAGTTTCAGAACAGCTTCAAATAGGATTCTAAAAAGAAAGATTCACAAATGTTGATTTAAACAAAAGTCTATGGAGATTCTCGGTCATCCAGGTGATGGTTGTCCCGAAGGTGCTTTTTCAAGAGGCAACTGGACTTTCTGGTTTTTCTTTGAAGACATTTCGCTTCTCATCCAAGAAGCTTCTTCAGCTGAAGAGCTGAAGAATGGGATGAGAAGCAAAACATCTTCAAAGAAAAACCAGAAAGTCTAGTTGTCTCTTGAAAAAGCACCTTTGAGATTTAAATAAAAAACCCTTGCATACCTATGATTGCTGATGCTTCAACTAGATATAGAGATTTTAATATCTAAAATTGTTTTAAAAATGGTACTAGTAAAGGATGAGCTAAGTCAAAGAATTCTTTCATACAAGATCAGCTTGTTGTACAATTGGCAATGTTATAGCCAACTTAGGGCAGCTTATACAGTACATGCATTATTTCTAAAAGACCGGGATGCAATTTATGCATATTAACAATGGGAAAAGGCTTGGAATTATAGAAATCAACATTTATTGGAGCCTTTGAGCCAGAAAGCACAAGAATAAAAGAGATAGCCCTGTAATTATTAGTAAGTGGCTTGTCATTACCTTTTTCTTCCTAGAGCTGAGTGAGATTGACCGGCCCAAGATCACCAGCTGTCTTTGTTCCCAAACAGTACCCAAACTCCTGATCTCCCAGTTTCTAGCCTGGTACCTTAACCAGTACACCAAACTGGCAAAAGCTAGGCAAATGGATAGGAGCAGAGAATCAAGAACTGTACAAAGTATCAAGAAAATGCAAGGTAAGCCCTACAGCAAAAGGACTTTGCACTCTGATTCAGGTGTCCCTGAGGGCACAGATAACTCCCCAAGTGGCCTCAATGACTCTCAGAGAGAGTGCTAACAACCAGGTGACTGCAAGGAATATAAATCCCCACCCACCCCCATTCAGTCAGAACTGAAGAAGCTTCTTGGATGAGAAGCAAAATGTCTTCAAGGAAAAAAAAACAAAGTCCAGTTGCCCTTTCAAAAAGCATCTTTGGGGCAACCATGACCTGGATGACTGAGAATCTCCATAGACATCCTACACCAAAACTTGCTCATGGACAAGAAAAGGGAAACAACCCAAAGCAAGATGGTCTGCATGGAAACATAATGGTATTAAAGAATACCAGTTGTGTATTGGGAAAAAAAACCCATGTCTGGATGGAGGAAAGCAAACAACTGATTGTCTCAGAATGTTTGGAAAAATGTAACAACAAAGCACAACAGAGCATGACATCTTCCTAGACATGCAACCATAAGGTAAAAATGTCTTCTTTAGTGTGAAATAAATAACAAAAACATATTAAAAGATCATTTACCTTGAGACAACTGGATAGCCCCCCTCCCCATTTCTTCTCTCTGTACAGAAACTATGATGCTTTTGTAAGTATCCCTATAATTATGTCCAGGGAGTGCATATCAAATTTAGCATTCGTCTGAGATCTAGCTTGTCCCAGTCTGCCTATTAAAAGAACATGAAGGATAGCCTCAGTCACCCTTCTTTGTGTTAGGAATAAAACCACTTCAATATAATTGTAATACCACTTCAGTGGGTCCAAGAAAATTTCACAAACACCCTGTAGAACAAGAATTGAGAACAGGTTTCTTCTTGTTCCTGCCTGATCATAGTTCACAAACCCTGAACCATAAAACCAGAATGGCAAAAATTCATTCATTTTATGAGTCATGATTTTGGGTCAGTAATTTTCTCTATGAGAATCAAATAATGCACAGTCCCATGTAAACTGGCTTGATAACCACAGAGGGTTGTTGCATTTTGGTCTAGTCTTTTGTATGAATCCAGCCACTGTGGTTTCTAAACTATATTTTATGTATTTTATAATATAGAATATTGTTTGGATTAGCCAATTGTGATTAATTCAATAACCAAGGTTCAATAAACTGACTGACTAACCAACCAACCATGATATATGTAGCAAATCAATATAAATTAGCATTCTACATTCCAAAGACAGGAAGGAGAGAGCCAGTTTAAGAACCAGTTTGGTCCAGTGGGTAAGGCACCAGGCTAGAAACCAGGAGACTGTGAGTTCTAGTCCTGGCTTAGTCATGAAACCCACCTTGGGCCAGGCACTCTGTCTCAGCCCAACTCACCTCACAGGGTTGTTGTTGTGAGGAACGTAGGAGGAAGAAGATATGTTCACCACCTTTAGTTATTTGTAAAAATAATAAAGGCAGGATACAAGTAAATAAATAAATAAAGACAGTAAATTACATTAAAATAAATGCTTTGCTTCCAAGGGACCATTTAGCTTTATAATGAAGGAACATCACTAAATTCCTATAGGCCAAAGCCAGATATTCCTAATCATATAAGAGGTCAGAAAGTTTCATGTGAGTTAAAAAAAAAACTTAAAATGTGACCAATTTAATATATTTTCTCATTTTTGACTGTTTTGTATTTGGATATTCAGGAAAGTATAGTAATCTACGTGGATTTAGGAACTGAAAATCTAACATTATACTCTTCCTTTTATGATACTTTGATGTAACACTTTATTGGGGCAATGTAAATGTATCTTAAAGTTATAATAACAGTCATTTTGTACTTTTGTATTCTGACTACTATTAAAGACTGAAAGTACTGATATATTTTTGACCTATCCTTGAATTGGAACTGGCCAGATTTGCTGCCATTTTTCTCCATCTGTAATTCAATGCTGCGTAGTCATCAGAACTCTGGTGCTGCATAATACCTCTGAACACTGGAAGGTGGATATCTAACAGAAGTCCAGATTAAATTTACCTTCTTCAGTCTAGTTCCAATTAGATGTAGTTCCAACCATTTCTACATAATATAGCCACTGATGAGCAACAGTTTGGGGAAATTTGGATGAAATAATTTTTTTCTGAAATGTGACTGATCAATATACATCTATATCAGTATTTATTAAAATATCCCATAAAATATCATCTTGAAGACGTTCCATGAGTTGTTCCTGAGAAAAGGTAGAGTATTATTTTTCTGTTAATTTTGCATCCATTCACTTTCAGTAACAAACAAGCATCCTATTCACAAATGAAGCCATGTTAGATCTTTCTTCATTCCTCCTCCCCAATACATTCACAAAGAATATGAACTATTCAGTGAAAAGGCATTAATGGTCATTTTTCTTTCACTATATCTTTGTGAAAATGGATTTTTAACATTCTTGATAGTCAAGACCAAATATTTAAATCAACTGACTTCAAAACTCATTTCAAACATTAAGGAAATATGAAAGCACAAATATCTCATTACGTTCTACACTGAATCTATATATATAAAAGCCAAATGCCACTCACGCATCATCACGAAATCTCCAGAACCGTAAAGCCTACAAACTTGAAACTTGGCACGTATGTTCCTCTTGGCTTCTAGGTGCTTGCTAAGAAATGATTTTTCGAAATGACCATCAGATCATTAGTTATTAGTTGGCCTGCGGACTGGGAGTTTAGACATTCTACTCCATGCTAAGGAGTTCAGCACGGGTATCCAGCTACTAGTGTATTAATAAAAAAATGAATAGTATTATTAAAATATATTGATACTCAGGGAGTTCTGCAAGGCATAGCCAAAAAGGTTCAAGATGGAAAGAAATTTTGATTTTATTAAATCCTCTTGCCCCACTTTTGTCTTCCCGAAATTGTATTTTATGGGACATGGGATCACTTCATTCTTCTGAGAAGTAGATAAAAATATAAGCTGGAAACAGTCCTTTGTAAAAAATAAAATAAAATAAAAATCAATCCTCTGCTGTAAATTTAATATGTTTTCATAGTGATTTTTATATGAAATTTATGAATTTTATTTCAAAATTTTATGAAGGTATCAAATGTGTAAAAGATATGGAACATCACGATCAGGTAGTCCGTCATGAAATGTCACTTGGTGGGCTTCTATCCTTACTTATTGACTTTCCAGATGCAGCTGACTAACCATTATGAGAAAAAAGGAGAAGATGAACACTAAAACTAAGATTGACTTAGTATTATTAGTTCAATATCCATTTTATTTAGAGAAACAGTCGTATGTATTCCTCGTGATTTGGAGTACCATCATCTTGAAAAGTTTAAGAAGTGCCCCAAGGGGATATGTTTAGTAGCACTTCTCTGATTTTGGTGAGAAAATAATTCAGCCCGTCCAATTTTACCATTAGAATGTGAGTGCCTTAAAATGGCTAATCTTTCACAGGTTCGTGCTGCTGGTCTTTGGCTCTTTATCTTGACTCTGTGAAGAAACATGACACTGTTTCAGATGGAGGAAACGTTAAGAAAAAAAAATAAATAAAACAAGAAGAGAGAAATGGATTCTTGGCACCCTTTCAAGCCCATCTCATTTTGCTCCTTGCAATTGGGGACATGTTAGCCAGGAATAGCTGTTAATCCAAAATAATGCATTGGCCAGTTTTGCAAAGTAAATAAACAATCACTTCATAATTCTTCCTCTTATGTCAATGCAGGGCTTTTTTGCCAACAGAAAGGCACCTAGACCAGAGGTGAAATCCAGCAGGTTCTGACAGGTTCTGGAGAACCGGTAGCGGAAATTTTGAGTAGTTCGGAGAACCGGCAAATACCACCTCTGGCTGGCCACAGAGTGGGGTGGGAATGGGGATTTTGCAGTATCCTTCCCCTGCCACGCCCACCAAGCCATACCCACCAAGCCACACCACGCCCACCAAGCCACGACCACAGAACCGGTAGTAAAAAAAATTGGATTTCACCACTGACCTAGACTCCTTTCCAAAGAAGTGGCTTCCTGCTGAGAAGATTGTTCCCATTATTAATCTTCTACTCCAGCAGTGCCATGATAAACGAAGTGACCTGGGAGTTTTGGGGTAGGCCCTGCCTGTTTAAAAAAAAAAAAACCACATTCCAGGTAAGTAGAGCCATAGCAACTGGCCAATATGCCCCAGCAGATTCAGAATTTGTCACAATCAAGAAATTGAAAGTTAGATTGCACATTGTTTTTTTTCTTCTTCTGAATGCCATCTTCCAGGAGCTTTTTTGTTCTCAATAGTAAATTTATCAAATGACTACCCTATAAACTTTTTTCTATTCTGTTGTCCAGGCTGCTTTTCTCCTAATTGTTCTTCAATGCTTCTTTTTCACCCTCCTTTTTTAAAATTAGCTTTTTCTGATACCTTTCAAGGGAGAACTCTATTTAGTGCGTAGAAACAGCAAAATTAGATTGGTGGGTGCATTGGCTTTCCACTTTTCTAGACTTAGGGAGACGTTCAATCCTACAGCTAAAATGTTACCTAGGCTGTTATCCTCAGTTTATTTCAGGTCTACCAACTTCTGTGTATCTATTAGAATTGTGAAAACAACAGTGTGGCCCATGAGTGTACACAAAGATAAGAACAAATCCCTTTATACATTTCCTTAACTGTGCTGATGTGAAGTCACGTATACAGAGGCTTCATTGTGCACAGGAAGCAAATGACCTCAGGGTAATTTTTTTAATGTATGCAATTGATTGTATTATTAGATTTGACCTTTCCGCATATTGCAACCTTGGAGTACTATATGTTCATTTTTCCTTCCTTCTCTCTTTCTATTTTTTTTAAAAAAATCAGAAGATCTGTCCAATAGTTTATGTCCAGCTTAGATGCCCTTTAGTAAACTTGAACAGTAAGCAAAGTCCTAAAGAAACTTGTTTGATGACATTTTCAACACAATGAGTCACTTTTAAACTTGATAAAAGGGTGTGTTTTGCTGTCCAGAGGTTTATCGAGATCCTGGGTAAGAGGCATGCATTTGCATTTCTTATCCCGTTGAAGAAAAAAATATTTTAAAATATATATTTATATATTTATAAAAATATATATTTTATCAGAAGGCTGTCCTATTTGTTTAAAAGATGTATTCCCTGTACTAGGAAGACCTCCAAGAGTTTATTGTGGCTCTAATTACAGATGTCTGGAGACAGGAATGAGATCCCTTGCCAACACTTTCAATAAGACTCAAGAGAAACATTGTCATTTGGGTTACACTATACAGGGAACTTGCCCTGAATTCAGCTACTTCTCATGAAAAATAATACTTCTTCTCTCCTCTCAATTGTAGGTACTAAGATGGGATGACAGGAAACATTTTTTTCTTTTAAAATCTAGATAAATTTGGCAGGATAAAAAAAAGACTGCTTCAGTATTGCCTCCCCCTTGATAGCCTATCAAGGAAGGAGGCACTACTGAAGATCCTGCAACTCACTTTTTTTTTTTAAACAAGAGGAGATTAAATAAAAAAATAAGGATTATTGAATTAAAAGGAGAGGCAAAGATGCTGGCCCATAGTGGGAAAGTGACATACCTTCAAAAATTGTGTTCAGGAGAAGGCTTTGTTTTGTTTTGAATACTATCAAGAGTTACACTTCTTAAAATATAACTGCACCAGTTCTTCATCCATGTCTATGGAAGCCTATTCGTGATTTAGAAGTGAGTTGTTTGACTTACACAGAACAATGTCTGAGACATTTAAATCCATCCTGCACACACAGAATGTAACATGCAGCTCAAGAGGTGCAGATCAAGCCTAATCAATTTCCTATCATTTCACAAACATTCCAGCATGAGTGGTTTCATCAAATGTCGTGGACATTTGTAACAAAATGGCCTTTTGTGGTATATTTCCTAATAAACATATTTTGTATGCCATTCTCTTAACAGCTCCCCCCCCCCGTGCTGGTTTTGAGTTGGGAATACTTTCAGTCGGATGCCAATGGACTTCAGGAATTGCATACCCATGTAGGCTTTTGTGGAGCTCGTTTACATTCTTAATGTAAACAGGTGCTTTGTGTTGTATGTCATATTTTCAATCACATTTATGTAATTTTTCTCATCCAAAGATTTGTAGTTTTGAACTCTCCGTATAAACCATCTACTGTATTTCACCACACAAAGATTGTCCGGAATTCTCAAGAGCCAGTCAGCATAGAGATTTAATAAAATATTATTAATTATTATCTGGATGCTGGGATAAGACTATATATTAGACTTATATACCACGTAGAGAGGGCTGTAAAAGCACTATGAAGCGGTATATAAGTCTAAGTGCTATTGCTATTGCTATATCCCAAATACATTAAAACACACAAGTAAATAAAGAAGGAAGGAAATTCCTTTAAATGTTATGCTTGTGAAAATACTACTGTCTAATCAGGATGAATGCAATATTTTCTTTGTTCTCATGAGAACAGATGAATGGCTATGTAAGTACCGGTAGTCAAGAATTATAGTCCCTGCCATAATGAATCCTATGAGAGTCAACTCTTCTATTGAAGATATGGCTTCTTTGTGTGTGTTGTTTAATTTGTAAGACTCCCAGTACATTTTAGCCACAACAGGGCACGGTTATCTAACACTCCAGCAGCAGCTGCCAAAAAAGCCAACACAGTTCTAGGCTGCATTAACAGAGGGATAGAATCAAGATCACGTGAAGTGCTAATACCACTTTATAATGCCTTGGTAAGGCCACATTCAGTTTTGGTCACCACCAATGTTCCCTCTAAGCGGCGCGGCTGCGCGGCCGCGCAGTGAAAAGAAAACTCCGCGCAGCAGTTTCCAACTGCCGCGCAGTGATTTGAAATGGGACGC
>QLTV01003675.1:203397-224626 GCA_003457575.1 Thermophis baileyi | reverse complement strand
TGCCACAATGTCCTACCTGTCAATGACTACTTCAGCTTCAACCACAACAATACACGAGCACACAATAGATACAACCTTAATGTAAACCGCTCCAAACTCGACTGCAGAAAATATGACTTCAGCAACAGAGTGATCAATGCCTGGAATTCACTACCTGACTCTGTGGTTTCTTCCCCAAACCCAAAAAACTTTAACCTTAGACTGTCTACTGTCGACCTCACCCCATTCCTAAGAGGTCTGTAAGGGGCGTGCATAAGCGCACCAGCGTGCCTACCGTCCCTGTCCTACTGTCCTATTGTCTTCATCTATCTGTATTCACTTTGATTATGTTTATGATTATACCTATACCTGCTATCTTGTACATGTTTGACAAAATAAAATAAATAAATAAATAAATAAATAAATAACCTCTGCTGTATAAGCCTCTCTGGCTTTCCATGTTTTAATTCATCTGTAAGGAAAGTCACCAGGAAATTCTTCCTATCTAGGCTTGTTCAGTAGTGGTGCTACCGTAATCACTATGAGGGAGTCCTCCTATTTACTCATTTTTCCTTCTCTTGAAGATAATCCAAGAAATGGTCCATCCAAATTTTCTTCTCCAGAATTGGCGGAGAATTTTAAAATGCCATTTGTGCCATGTTTTCACACAATACTTGTTGTGGCTTGCCCCCGTCCCGTACAGCTGCTCATGGATCCGGACGAACAAGAACAGACCATAGGGTGGCAAGAGCAGTCTGTAGCTCCGGCACCGGAGTCCGAGACCGAAGAGGAAGCAGGGCCAGAGGACGATGCTCAATCAGGGCCTTCTGCACCTCCTCAGCAGGAGTTCAGTGACTCCAGTGAAGAGGAGGGGCCTCTGATTGATGCGAGGGCATGCAGGGCAGCTAGCCGGCAAGAGTGGCTTTGCAGAAGGAGGTCTACTCACAGGTAACCCTGCAGGCAGAGGGGCCACGCCCTAAGCCTATATAAGGTTGACTCACAAAGGGCAATCTTGCTGGAAACAACAGATGTCTTTTACCTGGCCAAAAGTGTTTGTGAAGGTTAACAAGCACTTTGGGGAGAAACTCTGAACTTGAATGATCACTAAGCCTTGATTAGTGATAAAACCTACTTTAATTTGGACAAGTGTGTGTGTGTCGTTTCTGGGGGTTTGCTACGCTGGGTCACAACAATACTGTGTTACATCCTCAAAAGTTCTCCGGCTGTGATTAAGATGTAAATTACAAAGATATTTAAGACTTCTTTCTGTCTGAGGTCTCCAACCTTGTCTACTCATCCACATGTATCTTGCTATCTTTTACCAGTAAAAGAAATACAACAATCCCAGTTTCTAGGAGTTGATGGTGAGATCAGGTGCAAGTAAAGTGTCACAGAAAGTATGCCTCAAAGTAGCTCAAGTTGAGGCATACTTGAGTATCTGCTGAAGAAACATGTAAGTCTAGATGTAAATTTAATTGCTTGATGCACCTTCCCTTTTAATAAACATGATGGATGAGAAAAGATTAGTTTTTGACTCATTCTTAATTGTTGTAGTTGTTATTCAAGATACTGTCCTATAATTTTGTGGCAGTAGTGTGTTCTAAAACCCGTTGCTACCAGTTCGCGCTCGCACTCCTGCGCATGCGTAGAAGTGTCCCGGGTGGGTGGGCGGAGCCTCCCGCCACCGCCGCTACCAGTTCGCAGAACCAGGCTGAACCAGGAGCAACCCACCACTGCTTTGTGGGTAATATAAGGTTTCGGTTCGTGGTAAAGACAGCACTGATGTCAACCAGTATAATGCAAATGAAAACCTTTCGTAAGTAATATAGAAAGATGTCACCAATATATAAGCATACAAGTAAAAAAAACTATGTCCAATCATTATATAAACCCATAAATTATTAAGCAATCCCAGCACCATTGCCTTCAAAATTTCTTCATGGAGAATATATATCTTATGATAAGAAGGTTTCGTATTTAGGCCTATGAAAAGATTGTTCTTTATTTGAAGAGTACTATGTGCATGACTTTGGCCTGAGATTACAATATTTCAAATTACAAAAATTATAAGAAAATATCACAGTTATCCAAGGCTGACTTTTGTTCAGTACACAAGCATCTTGCGATAGAAGGTCATCGTCTTATAAAATTGTCCTGGTGAGAATTTTCACAGTGAGTTGAAGGGTTTTTTTTTCTAATTAAATTCCTGGATATAGTAGTGTAAAAATTATATCAGTCCAGTTACATTAAAAAAAAAAAGCTGGTAGAAAGATAAGAAAAGAGAGTGGTTGAGTCTCATAAAAGTAGTTCTTAGGGAAGGGCAGTTCAGGTTCCCTTGGGACAATCTGCCTTTGTACTTTGTCCATTTAAACTGGTTGTCTGGTGTAGCTGTACTTGCTATAATTGCTACAGTTTGTAATTGCAGAACTGTGCATCACATATATACCCTCTCATTATGGTATGGAGGCAGAGCATTTCCAGTAATTCTGGGTCAGCTGCAGCTTCATGTTCCTTGATAGGGTGGTGGTGCTGTCTTGTAGTAGCTTCAGTTAGGATCACCAAATAGAATCAAGCCAAAGCAAATGTACTGTAATTATTACATAAAGAACTGAGGCCTGCTGCTTGCTATGCATACCTCTGCCAATAATCCATGCAAAGCATTTTAAAGATCTTTGTGGGTCCGTAAAAGTACCTCTCTAACTCCCCAATAAAAAGCAACCTCCTAAGCTGTAGCTTAGTCATATACTGAAGGATAAATATACCCAAGTAGTGCAGGTACCTTCCCCTCCTCCTCCTCCTCCTCCTCCTTCTTAGCATATTCCCGCAGGTGCAAGGTCCACTTTTCGGATCACTGAACGCCACTTTGCATGGTCAGCTGCGTCTCCAGGGTGCAGGCTCACGGCTTGCATATATTTGTTGATGGTGTCTTGCCATCTCTGTTTTGGATGCCCGTGAGGTCGCTGGCCATTGACTTCTAGTTGGTAGGCAGTCTTGGCCACGGTGGAAGGTGCTGCTCTCTGGACATGTCCATACCAGTGGAGTCGGCCTTCTCTCATCTTCTCTATAATTGGTGCCACACCAAAATGTTGTTGAATGGTGTCATTTATGATGCGGTCAAGAAGAGAGATGTTCTGACCCAGCTGCTGAACAAAGTAACACAGCACAAACAGCGTCCGTACAAACCTTAGTAACGGCTACTAATTATCTCTCTTAGCAGTCGTTCTAAAGTCAAATAAAGTATAAACCAGCCCTTTCTGAGCAACGGCTGTTAATTAAACTTCTTAACAGTCGGCAATAGTCCAAGCAACAAGAATGAAGAGTCTTTTAGATAACAGCAGATAATTCACACAATCTTACTGTTGTTGGCAAAACGCCCAGAAGCAATTTGCAGGAAACTTGACGATTGCAAACAGGAACCGAACAGAGGTTTTGGAGTCAAAGACAGAGACTTGGAATGAGCGAAGTTGTTTCCTGCAAATTCCTCAGTCATTTTCAACACTTAAATAGGCTATGGGAGTGGCCAATTATCCCCAAGCCTTACTCCTGAGTAGTCCTTCTCCTCAGGAGCCATTCCTGCCTTTTGGCAGCTCTGAGAACGCGCATTGAGAACAGGCTCCTCCTCTTCTTCTTCGTCACTCATGGCAGCCTCTGGAGGTTCTGAAGGCCCTGGCTGAATCCCTAACTCTGGCACTGAGCCTTCTCAAGCCTCCTCGCTGTCCGACTCTGGTACCAGCTGGACAGGCCACTGGCGAATCACAATACCAGCCTCCTCGCTGTCCGGCTCTGCTGCCAGCTGCACAGGCCGCTGGCGGACCAAAACAGGAGATGTCCAATATCCAACAAAGCATTCGCATTTCCATGGCATGGAGATAGCTTTCGATCCCTGTTGTTGCTGCCCAGCATTCAGTGCCATACAGTACAACAGGGCAGATGGTTGTCTTGTAAATCTTAGATTTAAGACGGGTTGGCATTCGTCTGTCACATAACACACTGGTGAGTTCTCGCCAATGCATCCAGTGGTGCAGATATCTTCATTGAGTCAAATTAGAAATCAACTTCTTATACATTTTGCCCTCAAAATAGACAAATTTTGAAACTTTGCATGTAATTTTGGCGAGTTGGATTGCAGTAAGTACTAATATAAACATTATCAGAGCCACCTGGCATTTCGAAAATCCCTCTAAAATGGGTTCTTTCAAAAGGCCTCAGGGAGCCCGTGAGGTGGCTACACTGTGTGTTGGATGCTTGTTCGTTTTTCCATAGTCCTATTTAGGTCTGGGTTTAAGCAGGTTTTAAATTGTTTAAAAAAAATTAAATTGCTGTATTATATTATTGTTTTACCTGATTGTTTTATTGTATACCACCCAGAGTCACATATGTGAAATGGGTGGCTATATAAGTTTAATAAATTTATAAATAAATAAATACTGTAAATTATGTATAAAACACTGCAAAAAATTTGCAAAAAAACTCTGTGGAAAGAGCAATAAAGTGCAGGATATGAGCTGACAATGAAAACCAGAGAGAGACAACTGAGGTGTTTTCATTTACATAAAGACGGGTGATGACTCTTAAATAATATCAGCAATTCTTCTGGAAGCCCAGAAGCCCATTCAAAACTTTCCATTCTTCTTTCTACTGTGAGCATGACTAAACACTGGGACTTTCCCAGTAGTGGGTTCTAAAACCCTTTGCTACCGTTTTGCTCGTGCGCACGCGCAACGCTTCTGCGCATGCACAGAAGCGTCCCGGGCGGGTGGGCGGAGCCTCCCACCGGCGGCACTACCGGTTCACAGAACCGGGGCGAACCGGGAGCAACCCACCGCTAGACTTTCCTCAAGTTAATCAGACTTTATTTCTAAATAACGGTGTTGAAGTCACACTGCCTTTCGTTTTTCAATAACACAATGCTTTTTCTGTCTTGTCACCACCTGTGAAAAGGGTTTTTCAACATCTCAGTTTTGTAAAATCTTAGAGGAAGACTGCTTCATTTCAATGATTCACTAGATCTTACACCAGAGTTGTTTTAATAAGGAAATATTAACGCCTTTCAATTGCTGTAAGAGGCTCTATAACAGAGGGGTCAAACTCAAGGCCCGGGGGCCAGATCCAGCCCGCGAGGTACTGAGATCTGGCCCGCGGGGCTGCCCTGGAAACAGTGAAGGACCGACCTGTGGTGCTTCTGCCATGGAAAACGGAGCTCAGGAGGGCCGCATGCAGCTCTCCCGAGCTCCATTTTCACTGGCAGAGGGTTGCAGGCGGCCATGGCAGCCGAAAACAGAGCTCGGGAGCCTGTTTTTGCTCAGGCCACCACAGGCACCCCCAACACGAGTGACTTCAAGCTGGCCATGCCAACCCTGGCCATGCTCACCCCAGCCCCCGGAGGTCAAACACAACCCTGATGCAGCCCTCAATGAAATCGAGTTTGACACCCTTGCTCTATAAGAAGATTACCATTCAAAATTGGCATTCTGTCTCAATTTCTTGGTAAACAGTGAACGAAACTTGAGTCAGTATTTATAAATTTCTAATAGCTGGTGGTTCTGGCTGGCTTCTAAGTAAACTGGGAAGTGAAAATCAAAAGCAACAAACTGAAGAGAGATCTCTGTCTTTGCTTTCAGTGTCACAATAACTTTCTGGAGTTTCTTTGGGAATATTCTTGAGAATAGTCAGAAAAGAGATTGAAGAGGATACTCTATCAATTTATGCTTTCTATTCTTACATTTACAGTTTCAGCTTCTATTTGAGGAGGGATATTTTCAGCCTGTATATATACAATTCATATTCTTATTCATATCCCGTGATGTCAATGACTTTTGGTCATGATGGACAAAAGGATTTCACACAAGGCATTCTTCTCCTGGCATTATTGGGAAAAGTGAATATCCTGCCTGATAACCAGGCTCAAAATCTGGATTCACTGACCAAAGAATGGGATTTCACGCAAGAGAATTTCTCTCATGTTCCTCTTTTTCTGTTCCAGAGTCAAAACAAAACAAAATCAGCTGCTGCCAACTCCTTCCTCTTCCACCCTTCAGTTCAGAGAAACTTCTGCTCTAGAGGCATAGCTCACCGCTCATTTCAGATCTCGTCTGGGTTGGAAAATTACATAAGTAATTTCCAGTTTCATTTGTACCCACTACTCTCCTCATCAATCAAGAGCATACATTCCACTCAATTGAGCTAGCAAAACAACAACAACAACAAACCCATAGCTTGATGTTGATGTTACTTTATTAAACATCAGCAAACATCAAAAATGGATAAGTAGCAGAATGGGATTAAAGGCAGGCAAAAGCAAAGAATATGAGGCATGAACAAGAGGCAAGAATGCACATTACTGGTATCAGTCAATCAAACTCATGGGAAAAAAAATACTGTGGGCAATTAGCATGGACAGTCTCAAAGGAAGTGGCCTTAGTTATACCAGCCTCAGCCCTTTTTTGTGCATAAGAATAGAAGAATAGAGATGGGAAGTACTGATCCTTCCTCCTTCTGCACCATGGAACTAACTGTTTGGTGGACCGGGATGATGTATTCAAGATCACAAGCTTCCTGCCCCCAAATGCAGTGCTATGGCTTTACGGGAGCAAACAATTAAGACTTGTCAACTGAAGATGCAATCAATTGTTTTCACATGATGCTGGTACTTTAGCAAAGAAGGGCTATTTCCTGGGTCCTGATAAATGACATTGTTTGAGCAACAAGAACCAAAGCAAGTCAACCTTGATTATCCAGGGCAGGCTGATAATTGCAGGAAACAGAAAGTCCCTCTGATAGCTAAGCCCTAAATCATATACAGCTTTAAAGGGGATAACTTTGACTTGCAACTGGAAGCTTACTGGTAAAGAGCTCATGGCACTGTTACATGAACATACTGAGGGTTATCACTGTGCTTGCCAATGCATTCTGACCAGCTGTAGCTTTTTAAGGGTAGCCCCTGTAGAGTGCATTGTTAAGAGTCCACTTCCAAGATAACCAAGGCATGAGCGACTCTAAGGAGGATTTCTCAGTCCAGAAAAGGGGGCAATAGGCACACAAGTTGGATTTGTGTGAAGGCCTTCCTGGAGTTATGAATCCAGGAGAACCCTCTCCCCTCCCATCAGATTGTGCAACTGTCCTGGGGAGGTCAGTGCAAGGAAGGAAGGAGAAGAAGAAGAGGAGAATGACCAGCAACAAGGTGGATGGGACAGAGCATCATGGAGAAAATATATGTAGTTGCTAAGAGATGACACCAACTTGATTAGGTTGCATCATCACAATCGCCAAATGGTGCAATAAAAAAATATTTAAAAGGAACAAAAGAATTATGTTCTAAAAGCTTGGTATGAAAAGTTGTAAAGGAACTGTTGGACCAATTCAGTTGGAAGAGCCAACTCAACTAAAGAGCCGAGGTGGCGCAGTGGTTAGAGTGCAGTACTGCAGGCTACTTCAGCTGACTGCTAGCTGCAGTTCAGTGGTTCAAATCTCACCGGCTCAAGGTTGACTCAGCCTTCCATCCTTCCGAGGTTGGTAAAATGAGGACCCAGATTGTTGGGGGCAATATGCTGACTCTGTGAACCGCTTAGAGAGGGCTGTAAAGCACTATAAAGCGGTATATAAGTCTAAGTGCTATTGCTAATTCATTTTGTTACATTTTTAAGCTTGATGAATGAAAAATATAAATGAGCTATAGCACTATGTAAGTTGCTATCTGTTGACGGGTGTTGCCTGCTATGTTGCTAAAAAAAAAGCAGCGCAACAAAATCTCTTTTATTTACATTATTTACATTATGCACCCCAATGCACATTCCTCAGAATTTCTTCATCATGGCTAGTAATTACAGGAACAACAATTGATAACAAACAAGCACTGATAATCTTATCCTCCATGAATTTGATCAAATTCTCCCTTAAAACCCATCTACATTCATGGACTTCACAGTAATTTCTAGAGTTGAATTACATGAGGTGAAAAGTATTTCTTTTTCCTTACTGTGCATTTTTGGTGATTCTATCATGATCAGTGGGACCTGTGATTCAATAATTCTTGATTCTGAAAAGACATTCCTGCGATGCCTTGTAGAACATGTTGGTTTCCAAGGTAGAATAAAGTAGGTGAACCATTTTCTTTTGCTAAATTAATAGGAACTCTAAAATGTTACATTTCAGTCTTTCTTACTGCATTCTAACTACCGTGGTGGCTCAGTGGTTAGAATGCAATATTGCAGTCTAACTCTGCCCACTGCCAGAAGTTCGATTCTCACCGGCTCAAAGTGAGGTCAGCCTTCCATCCTTCCGAGGTCAGTAAAATGAGGACTCAGATTGTTGAGGGGCATTCTGGTGACTCTGTAAACCACCTAGAGAGTGCTGTAAAGCACTATGAAGTGGTATATAAGTCTAAGTGCTATTGCTATTGTTATTCTTGATCATGATTTTTTTTTTTTTACACATGCTTTGTTTCCTAGAAGTTTTGAAGAAGTGCATTTTAATTTCCAGTGGAAAGCTCAATCAAAATTCCAACTGAAAGAAGAAATGCATTTCTAGGACTTTTCTTGTGACAGGATATATGCTATATCCAGGGGTGGGTTCCACTTACCTTCCCCACCGGTTCGCATCGCGACATTGAGGAGCTGATCAGCTGTGCTTCGGGCGAAGGAATAAAGGTCAGTATAAACCCGGGAGCAGGCAGGAGGGCCCTTTTTCAAGCAGCAGAACAGGAAAAACAGTAAAAAAAAGTTGCAAAAAATTCACAAAAAAAGATGGCGGCGCCCACGGACCAGCACCGGCCGATCCACTTCAGTGACATCACCAGCGGGTCGCTACCGGTTCGGGCAATCCGGTCCGAACCGGGAGGAACCAACCCCTGGCTATATCATCTCATTGATTTATGTGTTCTGTTTTGCAGCTTGCAAAGGCAGTCTTGCCTTTGTCCATATGTGCCTACTGGCGGAAAACAGACCCGGCAGCCTGCTTTAATGAATGTCAAGGCACTGTAAGTTTTTTTTAAAACAAATGAAAGGCCTTAAGCAGATGAATGGATGAAGAAAATCTGTTAACAATGAGGGATTTTGACATCTAATCTTTACACAGGTGAACAAAATCCATTGGAAATCCCTAGCACATTTTCTGAGGGAAGAGAGGGAAGTTTTTTCAGAAACCGAAGCAAAAGATGGATTGATCCTCACGGCCTTACTGACAGGTATTGTGAAAAATAGCTGCCAAGTGGATCACAAATCAGGGATCATTAAAAGCAAATCTGAACCAATTTGCCTAAATGCTCCGGATCAACTGTACATGCAATAAATTATCTCCTCTCTCCCCAGGCTGGAAATGCTTTGCCTTTTTTTCAGCATAACAAACCTTAGTTAAACTTCAGCATGTACAGAATCAGAGCAGATGCTACATCTTTCATAGCAGTCATAGCAAAAATGAAGTACAAAGGAGCCAAACTTAACCTCGGGAGTTAAATCATAGTTGTGAGAGCTTAAGGGTAGACAACAAACGTGATTACAGCTAATCCTTGCTTAGTGACCACCCTATTTTGTGACCGTTCAAAGTTACCAACTTTATGACTAGCCCTTGCACTTATAGCAATAGCAATAGCACTTAGACTTATATACCGCTTTACAGTGCTTTACAGCCCTCTCTAAGCGGTTCACAGAGTCAGCATATTGCCCCCAACAATTTGGGTCCTCATTTTACCCACCTCGGAAGGATGGAAGGCTGAGTAAACCTTGAGCCTGGTGATATTTGAACTGCCAAATTGCAGCTAGCAGTCAGCTGAAGTAGCCTGCAGTGCTGCACTCTAACCACTGCGCCACCGCCATGGCCGTTGCGGTGTCGCCATGATCGTGTGACTGAGACTGAGGTGGCGCAGTGGTTAGAGTGCAGCACTGCAGGCTACTTCAGCTGACTGCTAGCTGCAGTTCGGCGGTTCGAATCTCACCGGCTCAAGGTTGACTCAGCCTTCCATCCTTCCGAGGTGGGTAAAATGAGGACCCAGATTGTTGGGGGCAATATGCTGACTCTGTAAACCGCTTAGAGAGGGCTGTAAAGCACTGTAAACCGGTATATAAGTCTGAGTGCAAGTGCAAAAAAAGACTGGTTGCTTCTCAGCCTGTAGCTGTTTATAACCATCGCAGCAGGCAGTGGTCTTGTGATTGCCATTTGTGCACCTCACAGTGGTTTCTGACAAGCAGCATCAATGGAGAACCTGGAAGTAAAATTGTTGGGGTCACCTGATGTCTCACTTTAAGAAGCATGGGTGATTTGCTTATTGACCACAGCAGAAGTGATGACCCTCAGTATGTGATGTCTTGCTTAACAGCTGCATCATTTAGTAACGGAATTGCTAGTCCCAATTGTGGTTGTTAAGTGAGGACTACCAATATATCAATAGCAATGGCATTTTTTTTGTAAGGCTACGTTTTATTGACAATTCAGGGCTTATTTAGAGTTTTGTAGCCCAGATACGTTATGTCTAAACTTGGGCACTGATTACAAAATGATCTTGCTCTTATCCTGAACAGTCATTTCACTTCTTCATTTAATTTCCTCCTAGGTATCTCCCATTGTCCTGTTTCTCTGCAGATGGTGCACCCATTTCTCTTCTGAAGGGAAATTAGCTTTGGGGTCCCAAATCTGGATCTGCCAATTTATGGGTGGGAGGTTTCTTCTAAGACATTCCAGGTGCTACTTTTTCCCTAAAACAGATGATACATTATAAATTACACCTTTGGGAATTCCTTTCTCTACAGCTAGAGAGGAGTTCTGGTGCGAAATTGTCATGGGGCCTCAGTCATAATAATTTGACTATGAAAAGCTGGGAGAATCATTAAAGTACTTTTGCATTTTCCAAGGGATCCTTCATTGTGTCAAAGTCTTAAGCCAAGTGATGGTTTCAAGCAAATGGTTCCAGACCATGTAGTGGTTGTCTCACTTGGGGCATGTTGGATGTCGTAGCAAAGCTCCTGGGAGAAAGGCAGAAAGTCTCCATCCCAACCTTTGTCACTACACAGGAACGTGGCCTGCAGGTTATGCTTTTTTTGCATCAAGGCAGATCATTAAATTTCTGTGAGATGAAATACTCTCTTAAGGCAAATCCTGGTCCACTTATACAGGTGTAAAAGCATGGTCTTCCTTTTTCCAGTATGCACCTAAGCTGCAATCCTGTACTGTATAGATGAGATACCTGTGGCTTTCCAGGTATTGCTGGACTGTTACTCTGTGTAACATCAGCCCACATTTTTAGTAGTGAGGGATGCTAATGAGAAATATTGGATGTGCTGGATGAAGCTGATAAGAGATGAGCACAGGAAGGTTGGAAGTGTCTCAGAAATAAAGTTGCACATTATTTTTTGCATGGAAAAATGACATTTGGAAAACTACTGCGGATGCATAAGAAACTTAAGTAGCACTGCAGGCTACTTCAGCTGACTGCTAACTGCAGTTCGGCGGTTCAAATCTCACCGGCTCAAGGTTGACTCAGCCTTCCATCCTTCTGAGGTGGGTAAAATGAGGACCCAGATTGTTGGGGGCAATATGCTGACTCTGTAAACCGCTTAGAGAGGGCTGTAAAGCACTATGAAGCGGTATATAAGTCCAACTGCTATTGCTATTGCTATTGCTAAACTTTTGATTAAGCTAAGTGTTGAAAGGACATGGAAGATGGGTGTAATTGTCAAGAATATGTACCAGTAAGTAGGTGCTATCCATAGAAAGGTTAGAAAGGCTAAAGTACAAAAAATGAAGTTTACAAGGAAAGTTATAAGCAATGAAAAAACTCTTTTTTTGACTATGTTGGTTGCAAAAGGAAGAAAAAAGAGGGCTGGGTTTTTCTAGGATAATAACTGGTGATAGGGAGTAGACAACAGTCTTCAACTCCTACTTTGCTTTGGACTTCTTAGCAAAGCAGGGGTGAAATCCAGCAGGTTCTGGAGAACCGGTAGCGGAAATTTTGAGTAGTTTGGAGAACCGGTAGTGGAAATTTTGAGTAGTTCGGAGAACCGGCAAATTCCACCTCTGGCTGGCCCCAGAGTGGGGTGGGAATGAGGATTTTGCAGTATCCTTCCCCTGGAGTGGGGTGGGAATGGAGATTTTACAGTATCCTTCCCCTGCCACACCCACCAAGCCACACCACGCCCACCAAGCCACACCCACAGAACCGGTAGTAAAAAAAAATTGGATTTCACCACTGTAGCAAAGGGTAACAATGTTCAAATGGACCTAAGCAGAACAGCTGATACAAGGAGGAACTGGCAGCCCAAGGAAATGGTTACGAAGCCCCTGGAATACATTTAAGCCCACGGAACTGGACCAGTAATAGCTGGTCGAGAGTCCTGAGGGAATTTGTAAATGTCAGGTCCAAGCACCTTTCTGTAACCTTTAAGAAACTATGGAGGGCTGGCATAATACCAGAAGATTGAAGAACAGGAAATGTGGTGGCTATCTTCAAAAAGAGGACCTGGATAACTATAGACAGGTTAGCTCACCATCACTATGGTGAGAAACTGGGGAGCCCCTCTACCCCAGTGAGAAAAAGCACATGGAAGTGATTAATAAGGCACTTTGCTGAGGTGGGGGGGGGGGAGATGAATAACTATCAAAGGAAATTAGAACATATTAGAATGCTAGAAAATAAGCTCTCATAATTTAAGAAAGAGAAGTAAGTAGAAGTATAGGTTAAAAAGGTAATTAATAGACCTACAAATAACCAATAAAGGAGAATATTCATAGCTCAGGGTTGAAATGAGGGGTCCTTGGTGCTCTCTGAGCTTGGTTGTTTTCTTGCAGACGTTTCATTACCCAAATGAGGTAACATCATCAGTACTAGTAAGTGTAAAACCTGAGATATGAATAAATGTAAAATTTAATTGATGATATTAGTTTGGGTAATGAAACATCTGTAAGAAAACAAGCTCCGAGAGCACCAAGGACCCCTCACGTACAAATAAGAATGCAAATAAGAAATAGAATTAAGGTTAGATAGATAAGAGAAAAATAAATACAGGAATAAGAGGAAATAAGCAAAGCTGGAAAGCATAGTCAATAGAGTGAAAATGAAGATAAGAAATCTATTAATAAAAAAAATTAATGAATGATTGAAGAAGATTAAGCACAAGTCTCTTGTGGTTAAGTTTTCTAGGCAAAAACTTGTTTCTCGTGCCCATATTACATCCAATCTTGGGGTTTAAAACTTACCCTGGGTTTAAGTTATGTCAATCTCCTCAAACCTTGTCAAGAGACTCCGTATTTTTCTTTTTTTGAGAAAAACTGTAATGCCTAGCAGCAAACCTCAATAGTTCTGTTTCAGAAAAAGAGATGTGTGTTTGCTGTTGTTATGTACAGATGGCTGCAGAATGATGAAGCACTGTTTGCTCTGCTAATGTTTTTCAGGCATCAATATTAGGGCTGTGCAAAGAATGTGAAGGAGGTGCTGTACAAAGGGCTTTAGTGCAAACACAACATTTCTCTTTGAAAAGGTGGAGAAGCAGCAACTTTTGCAAGGCTCGACCAGCTGCCTCAAACGCTGACCCATTGTCTGCGTGAGAGCAGACAACACGTTTGATAAAAACCCAGGTCAAGTGAAGTGGCTGGGCACCCCTTTGCATATGCAAACATCAGGGAATAGATTTTCAAGCAGCCACGCAAGGCTTGCAAAAGTTGGCTCTGCTTTAATCCTTCCTTCCGGCTTATGCACAGCTTCATAGGCTGATTGGAAAACATTTCACAAAAACAGTCTAGTCTTATCCCCACTCACGGATCATGTGGCCAATGTAATTCTCAGAACCAGGTTATGCAGTACAAACATGATATACATTCCCCCTCCCCGCCCCTGGGCTAGCAATATCAAATGTATGGAGCACTCATTGTTTTAACCATGAACTATTATAGATGCAGGATTAGTTTGCTAACGTTTGAGAAAATGTTTTGATATTTATTGTCCATCCCATTAGATAGACCAACTGCGTAATCAGTTCCAAAGAGACTTCATTGAGATTGGCTATAATAACAGAATCTTGCAAATATACCGTATTTTTTGCAACTATAAGACGCTCCAGACCATAAGACGCACGTAGCTTTTGAGGAGGAAAACTATTTGGCGGCGATAGGCGGCAGCGATGGCGATTCCCTCCGCCTGGAACGGGCCAAAAATGGGATGCACGGAGGCCGAAAATGGGGCGTGCGGTGGCGGCGATAGGTGGCGGCGGCGATGGGCGGTGACGGTGGCAATGTGTGGCAGCGATCCCCACAGCCTGGAACAGCTGATCGGCAGTATTCCGGGAGGCCGATCCAACTGCCAATCAGCTGCTCGTGCTAAATCAGGCTGTGCTGAAGCTGACCAGGCTGTTTGCTGTTTGTTGCAAGGAGGCAAATTGCTGGGAGGCAGAGGCCGAAGGGTGGGGGCCGGCGGGTGGGCAGGGCTTCGGCAACATTCGCTCTATAAGACGCCAGTATTCATCTGGCCTGTTTGCCGCTGCCCGTTTGCCACCACCCATTTGCCGCCACCCATTTGCTGCCGCCCATTTGCTGCCACCACGGCCTGTTTTAAACAGCTGATCGGCACCGCACCAACCCCCTTCCCCTGCCACAATATTCGGAGTATAAGACGCACAGACATTTCCACCCACTTTTTTTGGGGGGGGGGAAGTGCGTCTTATAGTGCGAAAAATATGGTAATTGTGCTCTACTCCCCCCCTCCTTATACCATAGTAAATCAGGCAAGTATTTATTTGAATTGTTTCTGAAAATTTTCTTGTTTCCTAGGACTTAAAGAATGTTTCAGCTCCCTTTGCCTAGGTAGCAGTTCTGGCATGTTTCGGTCAAGTTCATCTTCCTCACTCTGTACAATTTACAATTTCTTGCTGAATTCAGGTCCCTGGGTGTGGAAACCTGAATTTGTGTAGACATGAGGGAATCACACTAGATTATATTGCATGTGCAAAACTATTTCATAAATATGCACCTTATCTATGGAGTAATCATACATCTTTTAAGAACTAAAGAGCCAATATGATGCAGTGGCTCAGCTGTTTGAACAGAAAAATCTCCATTTCTTCATGGAAGCCACAAGGGTCAATATTTCTCAGCTGAAAGTAATGTCCAGAGATAAAAGGGAGAGAAGGAAGACTTAGTTATTCCACCTTGAGTTCTTGATAGTTTGGTGGACTATACACATAAAACAACAATTTGGGATGGGGGAATCCCATAAACAGGCCAACTATAATTTCATCTACCAAGTGTAGGAGAAGAGGTGGCAAAACCTGGGGGGGGGGGTGTGGAGTCAAAAGAAAGATCAACATAGAATTACTATGTAGCCACAAATGGACCAAGTCCAACCCCACTTGAATTCCATTGACCCTTATCTAGCACCAAAATAATGCCAACGGTTAATTGAGTATCTTCCCATGCATAGGCATGAGTAATAATAAATCAGTTTAATTGGAACTTTACATGTGTCAGACTGGTGCCGTACACAAGTCACACATTAGTGAGAGTTGGTCAGATGTTGAAAGAGATATTAACTATGCAATTATGCATCCTAGAATGATGAAGTTGGGATTATGGCCACAAAGATAATACTGGTTGTGTTCACAAATCTTTGTGAACCAGCACTAAGCATGGTTTGTTGAAATGAGCTACTTCATCATAATATTAAGTCTTTATCAGTAGATATCCATTTCATGCTAAATGAAAATAAACAAACTACCGTGTTTCCCCGAAAATAAGACAGGGCCTTATATTTTTTTGAACCCCGAAATTTAGGGCCTTGGCCTTATTATGGGGGGGGGGGGGTTATTATTTTGGGGGTGCAGTAGGCAGCGAGCGTGAGACTGGATGTCCCATTGCCACTGCCTCCCCTCCCTGTTCTCGGCGCCGGCTGAGCGGCTGGCCCACCGCCACCGCCTCGTAGAGCAGGACTCTGCAAGGCTTGTTGTGCCGTTGCATGCACGAACTGCAGGACTGCTGCGAGCTTCATCATACCAGCACAGCTGGGGTCCTGCTGCTGTTCGTGCATGCAACAGCACAACAGGCCTTGCAGAGTCCTGCTCCACAAGGCAGCGGCGGTGGCGTGACGAGGCTCACAGAGACTCATTTCTGGCAGGTGGAACATGGTGGGCCGCGAGACGCGTGGGACTGGATGTCCCTTTGCCACTGCCTCCCCTCCCTGTTCTCGGCGCCGGCTGAGCGGCTGGCCCACCGCCACCGCCTCGTAGAGCAGGACTCTGCAAGGCTTGTTGTGCCGTTGCATGCACGAACTGCAGGACTGCTGCGAGCTTCATCATACCAGCACAGCTGGGGTCCTGCTGCTGTTCGTGCATGCAACAGCACAACAAGCCTTGCAGAGTCCTGCTCCACGAGGCAGTGGCGGTGGCGTGACGAATCTCACAGAGACTCATTTCTGGCAGATGGGATATGTTGGGCCGCGAGACGTGTGTCCTACCTGGGACTTGTAGCTCTGTCGCATTCATCGGAGAGAGAGAGAGAGAGCAAGCGAGAGGCGGGTGCGCCTGGTGGCTGTTCCTGCGGGGGATTCCCACACACCGCCCTTGCCTGCATCCCCCGTCTGAAGGACGTGGGGAGGGCAGGTGGAGGATGAGCGTCCCGAGCCGGCGAGCGAGCGAAGGAGGTGTGGGCGGGAGGCAGAGTTGAAGGGGCAGTGAGGCCGACCCGCGGCCCAGCACTCTCTAGCTGACTGCAGGGCTTTGCAATGTCAATAGCCACAGAGGCACAAGCAGCGAGTGCCCAAGAGTCACGGCGCACCAGCACCTCTGCTGCGAAGAAGAGTAGGGGAGCCTCGATCTCTGCCTCGCTGCCTCATCGCAGGCAGGAGCGCATTTCAAAGCACTGCCATAGCAGAGCCCAGAGGAGCCGAGCCAGTCCCGCGGGGTATGCATGCACCCACATCTCGCTTGCTCTCTCTCTCTCTCTCTCTCCCAGCCAAAAGAGTGCACGCCGCAAAAAGAGCTGCTCCCGGCCGGGAGAGAGAGAGCGAGAGCGAGAGCAAGCGAGAGGTGGGTGCGCACACACACCGCGGGACTGGCTCGGCTCCTCTGGGCTCTGCCTACGGCAGCGTTTTGAAATGCGCTCCTGCCTGTGAAGAAGAGGAGGGGAGCCTTGATCCCTGCCTCGCTGCCTCATCGCAGGCAGGAGCACATTTCAAAGCGCTGCCATAGCAGAGCCCAGAGGAGCTGAGCCAGTCCCGTGGGGTGTGCATGCACCCACCTCTTGCTTGCTCTCTCTCTCTCTCTCCCACCCAAAAGAGTGCCCGCCGCAAAAAGAGCGGCTCCCGGCATGTCCCCCCCTTTCCCCGCAAAGTAGTGGGGGGGCTTATTTTGGGGGGGGGGGCTTATTTCAGCGCATGCGCTGAAAAGCCTGATTGGCCTTATTATGGGGACATGTATTATTTTCGGGGAAACACGGTACCTGGTAGCTTAGTTTCATGAATGAACAAGACCACAAGCTATGATATGCTTCAAAATAGGCTGTGCATGCAAGAACCACTCTTCTTCCAAATGGAAAAACAGCACAAATCATTTAAGAGAAAGTGTTTTGTAACAAACTTTTTCATTTACACGCAAGGCTAATCTTTGTGCATTTACTCTGAAGTAAATCTTTCTTGTCTTCAGGTGGTTACTCAAAAGCCAAACAGAATATATCAATTCAGTTATTGCAATGAAAGCCTCTTTCATTCATAAAAATGAGATTAACAAATATTTATGAATAATGATAGTAAATTTGAAGCACTAACTAAAACATAGTGCAAAGAGAAACGTTTGATTAGTTCATGCTAATAGTCTCATCTTTGTCTTTTATCTGTTATTTTCCACTGACTATAGCATAAATGTAGTTCGTGTTATGGGGAGGGGAATTTTCTTTAAATTCATGTCCTCCAATCAATTGAACTATTGCACCCTTCAACATCATCATAATTCAAAGCATATAGACACTTCCTATAGTTTCCATCACTGCTATCTGATATTTAGGGTGATAGGGATTCTAGTTCAACTGATCTGAGGATATTAGTTTGGGAAAACAAGAAGAGAACAGAACCTAAACTTTGTTTAAAGGTAAAGGCAAACAGTTGTGTCCGACTCTAGGGGGTGGGTGCTCATTTCTATTTCTTGTCTGAAGATATTTCTGTGGTCATCTTCCCACCAAAGTGGTACCCATTTATCTACTCGCATTTGCATGCTTTCGAACTGGTAGGTGGGCAGGAGAAAGTTTGTTTATCTAGATTCATATATGTTTTCCAAAGTAATGATAAATACATAAGGTAATGTGCATGATAATCAATATGTTTATTAACAAGTACAATAATAAGTGGTTTTGTTTTTCAGAATAAGACATTTTGAAAAACTGGCAGCAAGTTTTCTTAAACGTTGTTTGGGTTTATCCGACATATGGAATGCAAATCTGGTTCAGCATTTGGGGACAATAAAGTGGATTACATTTTTCACAAGAAAAATAAAAAAATGTTTAGCGATGAACAGTCTTATTTTCTTTTTCAGGTCTTGTGAGCACTTTCAAAATAGGTTTTAACTGTTTCTCTCATTTAAATTTGTTAAAAGCAGACTGTTTTTGAAATCACTTCATTAAAATGTTTGGAAAGCAAAGTAAGCTACAGTGGCCTCATTAAAATTCTGTATGGGTATGTCTCTTGCTTACATCTCCCCCCCCCCCACTACATTTTCAAGAAACATTCTGGGAAATAAGAATCTCAGAGTGTTGTTTCAAATAATGTTTAGACAGTGCACATTTTTATGCTCAGACCTGCTTTATAAGTCGTATATTTGCAGAAATTGCCTGAGAGATTGCAGGCTGGGTTTCCAATGCAACTGCTGCTTTGGCAACCCATCAAGTAGCAGCTGTGGCTAGAAGAGCCTTTATACACCTTTGCGTTGGGCACTACTTTTACCCATTCCTGGACTGGGAAACCCTGCTCACTGTCATTCATGCCCTCATGATCTCTTGTCCGGACTTGTGCTGCCCTGCTCCCCCTTCCCCCACATATATAGCACAAGTTCTACAGGTGTTTATTCAAATCCCATAAACAGGTCCTCGGAAAGCACTCTCATTGTGCAGATCTGGATTCCAAGCTCAGTAGAGCAAGGGTCACTGGGTAACCGAGTCCAACAGGCACACATGAAGTCCAAGAAGTCAAACAGGCCAGGATACAAGGCACGAACACACAAGGCACAGAACTGGGCATGTTGCTCCAGCAACACTTAAGTCCTCAGGGTGGGGTTAACTTGGCAATGCTGGTGCAGCCCTTTATGAGATGCGAGGTTGCCTCCTCATGAGTACTCTAGCTGACCGGCATTGTGCCTGTCTCCTCTGTGCTCTATGTGTCCTTGGATCAGGAGGAGGTGTGGACTTCACCTTTTCCTCATTGCTAATGGGCAATGTACAGATTGTGTTATGAAGTGAGATATGTGCAGATCTGTACATTGGGGAAACAAAACAACCACTTCATAAATGTATGGCACAACATAGGAGAACAAACCCATCAGGACAAGATTCAGCAGTCCATCTGCTTTTAAAAGACATAGTCCACTCTTTTGAAGACAGGAAAGTCCACAGTTTGGACAGTGAGGACGCTGGTTTGAAAAAGGGGTCAAAGAGGCCATCTATGTCAAAATTGAATAGCCTTCTCTCAACAGAGTGGGAGGGATATGTCATCATCTATCTCCAGTCTACAAAACAGTCATTTCAGCATTTCCAAGAAGGCTCCACACCCATTTGCACTACTCAGGTGACCTTGAGGACACAGATAAACCTCCAAGTGGCCTCAACGACTCTCTAAAACAGGGGTGTCAAACTGGATCTCTTCGAGGGCCGGATCATCATTGTAGTTCTCCGCGGGCTGGCTGGGGGGGGAGGGGGAAGACAGGATGGACGCATCCTACAGCACCCTGCCAGACAAAACGAGGCATGGGGGGCCATGTGCACCCCCCACACCCGGTTTTCAACCTGGACGGCCTCCTGCAGCACTTTGCCGGCCAAAACAGGGTGCGAGGGGCCACACACTGCCCCCCGTGTGCCCTATTTTGGCTGGCAGAGTGCTGCAGGAGGCCATCCAGGCCAAAAATGGGGCACGGGGGGCCACTTGTGGCCCCCCATGCCCCATTTTGGCTACCAGAGGCACCATGGGCCAGTCCTTTACTATTTCCAGGCTGGCCCCATGGGCCAGATTTAAGCACCCCGCGGGCTGGATCTGGCCTGCGGGCCTTGAGTTTGACACCCTTGCTCTAAAAGAATGCAAATGACCAGTTGTCTGCATGGAGTATAAATCTTTCCATTCCCCACTATCCAGTCAGAGCTGAAGAAGCTTCTTGGATGAGAAATGAAACGTCTTCAAAGAAAAACAAAGAAAGTCCACTTGCCTCTTGAAAAAGCACCTTTGGGACAACCATGACCTGGATGACTGAGAATCTCCATAGAATTTCATGACTTGAGACCAGGTTACAAGATGGACTGTCTTTTCCTAGTTGTTTCTACCCATCCAATCTGAGTTAGCAAGATGGGCATGCTCTGCGTCCCATTGGCCATGGAATACTGTTAATTGGGACCCAGGTGATGTACCTTTTCTGTTTTAGAACCCACCCTATCAAATATTCTCTCTCCAAAGACTAGGATGGCCCCTTTTGCAAGGCCCTAAACAGCTTTGCTGCAGTCTGGGGCCCCAAGTGTCTGAAGGGTCCTTGTCTCCTGGCTGTGCTAGCAAGGATGGATGGCGACGTTCTCCTTGGCTGCTGTGTATTTTAATATTTCTATTTATGATGGACGTTTGCTTTTAATTTATTAAGATTGTTCACCGCCCAGCAGGGGTGGGTTCCAACTTACCTCGCTGCCGGTTCGCTCCCTCCCGCGCCGTGTGGGCGCGCGCGTGCTTCGCGTGCACGTGCACGCACATGCACAGTAACAAAAGCCAGAAATAATAATAATAATAAAAAAAGCTGAAAAAAAGATGGTGACCACATGCACAGTGCCGGAAGTCGGCTTCTGCACATGCTCAGAAGGAAAAAAAAATTAAAAAAAATTCAAAAAAAAATTAAATTAAAAAAAATTTAAAAAATTTAAAAAAAAAGATGGCGGCCCCCACGGACCGGCACCGACTGAACCGGGTCTGTGACATCATCGTGACAACCAGAGGGCTTCGCTTGAACCGGCCCGAACCGGGAGGAACCCACCGCTGCTATACAGTATATATAGATAGAGATTGACAGACAACCAAACAGACAGACAGAGAGACAGACACTTCCCC
>QLTV01003675.1:162785-203389 GCA_003457575.1 Thermophis baileyi | reverse complement strand
AGGAAGGAAGGAAGGAAGGAAGGAAGGAAGGAAGGAAGGAAGGAAGGAAGGAAGGAAGGAAGGAAGTTGTAGTAGCCCAGTTTCCAAGAGGAGCATGTAGTAACTTAGAACAAATTATCCAGTCCCATTACTTTATTCACCATTTTAAACCACCCAATAGCTTATATTCTTAAGAGAAGGGGATTTTTTTGCTCCCCATAAGTATACAGAAAGTGCTATTGAATTTCCATTAGCCTTCCCTAAGACATTTTTCCGAGTACCTCTGCCCGGGTAGCAATGACTTACTGCTTGGAACCAAATTTGAACTTTATAAAAACATTAATTTTTTTTTAAAAAAATCTCCCATGAGACTCCCCAGCAAAACTGATAATCAAGTTTTGCAGAAAGTAAAGAACCAAAGAGATACCTTAAAATGTTTATGGGCCAGACACATAGGAAACCAGAATGAGAAAATTATGTTATTGTTTGGATTCCAGTGTCATACCTTTCTAGAGCATAAACATAATTGTTTATCTATGGTAATTGCTCTACTAATTCAGCCACTTCTGTTTAAAAATACTGTTTGACTTGGCAGAAACAAAATGTTCTTCTTAATTTTATTTTAAAGCAGGCTGTAGCAGGATTGTTGGGATGATAGGTTGTGTGCAAATTTGACTTGAAGAGTATTTAGTCTTCAAGTGCTATGAGAAAAAAAAAATAGCACTCTTCAGTGCTACTCTCCAAAGCAGGGAAATCCAACTGTTTTTACTCTAAGGACAAAACGGGTGATATGATCTCTTGATATAAAGCGGGTGAGTTGCACCACTCATCTGGAATTGCTTTAAGTATCCAGGGGCGAAGTTTCTATTGTCTTGCCATGATGCACATTTTGTTTTCTCGATTATTGTGCTATGTTTGAGTGATGTGATGGGTAGTGTACATTTAAAAAAGATGTTTGGCATGAGAGACAAAAAAAAAATTCTGATTAAATGGCAATTTAATTTAAATGACTTAACATTATTTTAATTTTAATGTGATTATGATGCATTGTATGCCATTGTGTTGTTGCCAACACCTAGCGACCGCGTAGATAGAATTTCTTTATGATGATTTGTTTCTAGTGCACTCAGCAACAGTGCACTCATTGTCACTCTGAGCCCATCCATCTTGCTGCAGGTCATCTTCTTCTTTTTCCTTCCACTTCCCCAGCATTGGAGCGTTTTCTAGAGAGCTGGGTCTGATAATTGGAGCCTGGTCATAACCCTAATAGGCACCTCCAGTATGATACTCCCTTACTGGGGCCCCAAGCCAACTAGCAGAGCCAGGTCTTCAGGCTCTTGCAGAAGGTCAGGAGGGTGGGAAGCAAACTTACCTCAGAAGGTTCCAAAGGGCCGGAGCCCAGTTGCAACAACCTGGAGTTCATAAAATCAAGTCTGGTCACATAGTAACTTAACTTAAGACCACAACAACGTATGACCAAAATTCCAGGCTTAATTATGGTAATAAATCAAGAACTATCTGTGGTCCATATGTGAAGTGACTAAGGCATGAGTAACTCTGAGAAGAGACTCATAAATCCAAGGAAAGGCACTATTGGTCCTTTCTCAATTGAGAATGCTGTATTCATGGAAATGCCAGTAAATTTTCTTTTTTTTTTCTCTCCAATCGTTGCTTCTTCCTAAAACGTATAGGTATAAAGTCACTAATTACTTTAGTACAATATCCACATGAATAGATATCTAATAATTAATAGCATTTTGAGGGGAGGGGCATTGTATCTTAAGAAACCACCATTTTATTTACTTAAAAATCCTTCCTTAATTCTAAGAACACATTTATTTATGATGGAACTGAAACAAATCCTGGAAATCACTTAATACAATCCCTGATATTAGAAGATGTGCAATGCATCTCCAGGAAATGGTACTCTAACTTCTACTTAAATTTGGTTTCTCCTCTGGTCCCCTCTGTCCCCAAGAACACTCTATGAGATGATCATGCAGGTTGTGCTTTAAGGAAGGGTTAGCTTTTAAAAAACTTCCATTGTTCTAGCCCTAGTACAGGGGTCAGCAACCTGTGGCTCTGGAGCCGCATGTGGCTCTTTCACCCCTCTGCTGCGGCTCCGTCACTCAAAATATGCATCACAACTGCCAATTTGCGACACCCGCCGGCATGTGATTTATTGAGCTTTTCAACCCCTGGCAGGCCAACCATGGATAAATCCAAGAAAAGAAAAGTTTCAGAAGAAAACAGAACATTTAATTCAACTACATATGCTAGTTTTGTGGCTGCTCAAAAAATAGTCAGGCACGGGAAGGATTTTGTGGCTCCCGGTGTTTTCTTTTCTGTGGGAAATGGGTCCAAATGGCTCTTTGAGTGTTTAAGGTTGCAGACCCCTGCCCTAGTAGAACAATTTTTACAACTTCTCCATCAGCCTTAGACATTGGAAAACAGCTACCATTTTCCCCATAATCTTGTATTCTGCAAAACCTTCCCTGTTCTTTAAATTGGTCCTTATAGAACTTAGTTATCAAACTCCTCACCATCCCGGTTAAGCACTTCTGAATACATTGAAATATGCAATATTTTAATTGGCCCTGACCCAATTCAATATCAGTTCCAGGCTCCTTCATAACCTTAAAAAGACTTGATGAAAAAAGAGAAGTACAACTGAATGTGATCGTCATACTGTTAGCATTCAAATTCCATTACTCCAAAATCTCAGATAATGAATTCCAGTGGTGAAATCTAAAAGGCTTAAAACATGGGAGATAAGCTGGAACATTGTGAGAAACTGTAACTTAAATCTCATAGATTCAAACAATAATCTCAGACATCTGGAGAAATGATACTGGAATTAGGACTGGAACCTTTTATTACTGAAATTTGACCCAGAGATAATCCAGAGTCAATGGCAAGCTAGTCACAAGCTCTGTGTTAAGACCCACATGCTCTTCTGTGACTTTAATATTTGTTATTTGCAAAGGCATCAAAAATAGTTAACACGTCAGGGACAGGAGTTGGCTAAAAGAATTATTATAGAAATCTGAAAGGAGAAATCTACACTTGATCTGCAACAATATGTTATGTGATTTGTTCTCCCTCTAAATTGTGCCCCCAATTTGAATCAAGGTTTATGCAAATTTCATATTATGGTCAAAGCAAGAGATCCAAAGCTGCTTGCAAGAAATAATTCTCATTTGCAGTCAAAACTGATACATTTATTTGTTTGTTTGTTGTTTTTTATCTAGCCTTAGTGAACATACCTAAATGGGATGGAATGTAGTAAGGAGGTAGATTCCTAGGAGGGAGGGGGTACATTCCAGAGGAGTAAGAGGCAACTCAGCCCAGATATCATGTGTGAGAGAAAGAGGGTGAGGACAGCCCCTCCCTAATAGTTCACAGAGTATATTGTAGATGCAATATACAGATAGTGCAGTGCTCAGTCTGGCAAGAATTTGTCTGTAAGTGTGAAACAATAAACTCAGCTTGGAAGAATCACTATATAAGGTAGCTTTCTTGGTTTTGGGCCTTACACTAATACCTCTTCCTATTTTCACCATAATAACCCTATGAGATTGGTTGGACTCTGAGAGAGTGACTAGCCCAAAGTCACATTTCTAGTCCATTCAGGCAGGACTAGAACTCACAGTTTTCTGGTTTCTAGCCTGGTGCCTTAACCACTAGACCAAACTGCCTCTGTGTACTAAGAAGATTGCCAGGCATAATTTGCTGAATCCTGAAGATATGGCTGTGTTCCTGGGTTTGGGAATGCCTATTACAGCCTGTGAATTAGTTTGATTGAGATGTTTATTTTGTATTGTATTTGCATTGATCGTTTTTTCACTGGTGGTAGTGGTTTTATCTTGGTTGCTGATTGTCTATTTGTTTTGTGTTTGTTGGGAGAGGGACGGCTTGTGTTTTTAAAATTGTTGTTAGTGTAAAGGGCATAAAGAATGTCCTTGAAGGACAATAGGAAGATCTGTTATCAAAGTAATAATCAGATAAGAGCAGCTTAAGTCCTTTCCAAGTTGAGAATACACCTTAGATCAGGGGTGTCAAACTCACGTCGTCACGGCGTCGTCACGTGATGTATCGGAACTTTCCCCCCTTCGTTAAACCGGGCATGGGCGTGGCCAGCGCGTGACGCATCTGGCCTGTGGGCTGGGAGTTTGACAGCCCTGCCTTAGATGGACCCCTCCCTAATTCACACAAAGATGAAGTGAGGGAGGGGGAAGCACATTCAAATTGCAAGACAGTCTGGCCTCTTCTTTCCTTCTCTATCTACAGCTGAAGTAACTTTGGGGGGGGGGGGAAATGAAGAGGGAGTCCAGCCCTGAGATTTTTCAGTCACTTGACAGCTTTTTGATTATTCTGGAGAGACATTTCTTTGAGCTCTTTGAAGCTAACTTCTCAACTGGATTGGACAAGCCCAGCCTAAGTGATCCTCCATCAAAGAGAGATCTGTCAGGATCCTTATTGAGTTATAGTATAGTCCCAAGGAGGTACAGAAGCTTATGTGTTATACAGGGGTGGGTTTCTCTTACCTTCCCTACCAGTTCAGAAGTGCACGCATTGCGTCGGAAGTGCGCGCTTTGCACGCATCACATCCAGGTACTGACCCTCTGCGCATGCACAGAAGCCTTTGCGCATGCGCAGAGGGTTATTTGCCAGCCGCTTTCAAGCAGCGGCGACCGGGGAACCGGTTCGGGGGCATGGCAAGCTGGCCTTCACTACAGGTTCGGCGACCGTGGCCAAATTTCCGCCACCGGTACACGCAAACCGGTCCGAACCGGTAGCAACCCACCACTGGTGTTATAAGAGCTGAACAAACCCCCTCCCCCTCTGATAGATGGTCTCCTTAGATTTTGAAAGCACAGTCTTCCTAGGTCATGGATGCAATGTGGCCGAATTGGGATTCAAAGCTTGGAATAGAAAACTGGCTTTTCCTGATCATCTGGATCTAGAATCAAACAAAGGAGTAGAATACCAAGGTCCGTTCGTAGAACTGGTCTAAACCCAACCATGGTTTCGGGAAGTCAAAGAGAATGTACAAAGTAGTAGGGAGCCCCTATCAAATCCCTTCCAACTGTTTGAAGATTCTTCTAATGCTTTGAGGACAGAACTCTGTTTACAAGCTTCAGAGAAAAGCGGATTCTTCCTTTGAGTTAGATCCAAAAATAAATGTCTATTTTATTCTCCATTTTCAAATAAAGTGGTGCCTGTACAAAAGGTGTTCCTTCTTCACATGTGTGTATGTGAATGCTACATCTTGTAAAACTCTCCCCCTCTTTGCTGTTACATGAAGCCTCCACAATTCTGCTTTTCTTTGTTGCATCAAGGACCTTCACATACCTCTTTCTGCTGTCTCCTGAACATTATCTAAAGTGAGTCACTCTACAGTATTCAGCTTCCCCCATTTCTCCTTCTGCTCTTTTAAACTCCATGCCCTTAACTCTCTTTGCATTCAGTGTGCTGTTCACCAAAGCAGATGCCTCTCCCCCATTGAATTAATGTAACAATATTGGAACTTCTTGTATTCTTCTCATTGAACTGACAATGTGTTGAATTCTTATAGATTATTATCCTTTGAATGCTTTGTATGTTAACTTTAAATACTCCTTGTTCTATAGTCCCCATAAATTGTCGACCACTTTTATTTGATTGCCAATATATCATCAGTCTCAAATTTCAGGTGATAACTTGATTAATAATCCAAATTTCATTTTTTAAAAATTTCTGGAACACACAAGCTTGTTTATGTTAATATACATTAGAATTTAGTGTAAAGTTCACTCCAGAATTGCTGCTGAAACAGGCGCCAGTTTGCAATAAATATCTTATTTGTCAATACTTGAATAGGACTTTTTTCAATCCAGGGCCAAAGTAATACAGTTCCTTTGATTTGGAATTATTCTATATATAATGAAAAATGTCCAGGTCTTTCCCTCTTCCACTATTAATATTTATAATTAAAATTATTTGGTTATAATTATTAGTTTTGTATGTATACTGTACTTCTGTTTCTTCTTTGTATGTATGCTACTTCCTTCTGTTTGTTAGTTTGATATAATAAAATTTGATAACTTTACAAGTATTTTGGAAAGAATGCTAACAAATTGATCATGGCATAAGCTTGCAAGGACTACATGACTTCATCAGATGACTTATAAACCTGAAAGGTAAAATGTGTGACATTATTAATTATATTGAGATAAACAAACAGCAACAATTATCATCAAGGTGTCTGTGACACTACTGAATTTTGATTTTCAACATTTAAAACAAAATCAATTTTTAAACATTAAAAATCACTGAAATCACATGAAAGTCTGTGTTGTTAATAAGGTTTTGAATACCTTCAATTTATTTGTTTTGTCAGGGTAATGATAATTTAATAGCTGACCAGCTGCTGTAATGTTGCAATACTGTAACGATGATACAATGGTAGCAATGAGTCAGCAGAGTTATTTGACTGCTACCACTTTAAGAGGCTGTAATATAAGAGAGGCCCTGTGAGGGCATTCTCTCTCTCCATGTGTGCTTCTGTGCTGTAGTTGATGATTGATTGCCTGACTTTGCCTAGTACATGTATGTATATATTCCTTGTAGGTAAACCACTATTTGAAAGACAAACCTGTTTACTGTATTTTGCTCCTGGGTTGTCTCAAAATAGTCACACTGTGCGCACTCTGACATGTTTCTTATCATTGCAGTTATAAAATGATCATCCAATATGCCAGCTACTTGAAAAGATTTCTGCTTCCTCTGAACTCATTAAAAAAAAATTAAGACATTATCTTAATTACCTCTATTTTTCCTGTTTTCAAAACTTTAGTTATAAACCTTTTTGTCTCTGATATTTATAAAGTATCAGATGTATCCAAGGCTCTCTATATACAGCAACAACAACAATAGCAAGTAGGTGGTTTGCTATTGCCTCCTTCCTAGGGCTGAGAGTGACTGGCCCAAGGTCACTCAGTTGGTTTGTGCCTAATTAGATTTGAGCTCAAGGTCCACTGGTTTCTAGCTTGGTGTCTTAATCACTACACTAGACTGGCACTCTTATTTACAAGAAAATGAAAATCTTATTGGTATCTTCTCAGGACTCAAGGTGAGACCAGGTGAATTTATATAACAAAGTTAGCAGAATGGATCAAATAACTTGGCCGCAACGAATGGGAAAACACTGTGTCCACTGACATTTGATCATTTAGATGCTCTTTTTGTTTAGTTTGGAGTGCACAAATGATTCTAGGAAAAGTATTATTTTAAAGACTGAAATCTTTTGTGTACAATTAAAAAAAAAACCTCTTCTTACCCTTTAACATTATGATATCAGTTGATCTTTCTATAACATTATTACGTGAATTTGACTTGAAAGATAAATAGCTCTATTATTTTCCAAGAACCTTGTTTTTACAGGTCAGTAGCTAAATAATCAGTCACCTTCCTGAAAATTAATCCTATTTAGCTAAAGAATTATTGGCTTATCTCTATATTATAGAGGTGTTTTATAAAAACTTGGCTTCAGTTTATTAGAGCAAAGGATAACTCTCCACTCTCCTTTAAATGGACAGAACACTAGTTAGATATGAGTCATCTGAACATCATTTGACCCATCTCTATTTTTCCTTAATTAACTTGTACATCATTAGCACATCAATAGTATCACAAACTGATAGGTAAGCTCTACCACTCCCATAACTATATTTGGAAACACAATGAATTTGAGATTATAACATAGCTCCTCAAAGTTTCCAGCAAGGAACCAGTTTGTACTTTAGGCAGCTATGCAGCATATTTTTAAACCCACAGGACATTCTCATTTCAGAAAATGTATAATAGAGTTATAAACATAGGAGTATATATCTATGGAAATTCTCAGTCATCCAGGTCATGGTTATTCCAAAGATGCTTTTCAAAAGGCAACTGGACTTTCTTGAACTGAAGAAGCTTCTTGGATGAGAAGTGAAATGTTTTCAAGAAAAAAACAAGAAAGTCCAGTTACCTTTTGAAAAGCACCTTTGGGCCAGAAATATAGTATATGACACAGTATCAGTATGAAGTATTACAGTAATGTAAGATAAGGAATATGAACATGAACTCAAAGAAACAGATAAATTGCTGTCTAGATTATCTCCTATCAGTGAGAATGGACCTGACTCAGTAGAATTGTCAGTTTTGGTCTACACCATGAACAGATGATGGGTTAAAGTTAGAACTTACAGACTTTCTGCAGCAGCATCAATGCTTTAAAATAGCCTACTGATGAAAATTAGGCAGTCCCTCCCCCCCTTGTTGGCCCTCAGGAAGATGTTGAAAACATATGCTATTTTAGAAGATATTATTCTACTTTAATATTTTATTTTTGTTTTCTCATTTATATTGTTTTTATTTGAGGGTATTATGATGTTATCTTTTAATGATACTATGAATATTTTAAATGTTTGTTATACTAATACTAATTTTTTATATTAATAGAAACCACCGAGAGCCATTGAATTGCAGAGAGATATAAACCAGATGGATGGATGGGAGGGAGGGAGGGAGGGAGGGAGGGAGGAAGGAAGGAAGGAAGGAAGGAAGGAAGGAAGGAAGGAAGGAAGGAAGGAAGGAAGGAAGGAAGGAAGGAAGGAAGGAAGGAAGGAAGATCTTCTCTGGAAGGAATAAACAAACACTTTAGTCAGTTTTACTTTCTTTCATATTTACATTTTGTAAACTCTTTATTAGATTCTAATTGGAAACAAGTCAACCCATTCTTACTCCACAATGGTCAACAAGTTGTGTTTAGGGTGTCAGCGTTCCGAGTAAAACATCTGCCAAAAGCAGAACTCCGAGGCAGGTAGATTCCTCAAAGAACATGTTTATTGGATATATCATATCGGCACAGCTAGTGAAAACCAACTCTAAAAGTTCCCGTGGTTTTAACCTAATTAAAACAGCAAATATTTCCCTCCCCAGAGGTCACTGGTCACATTGTCCAATGAAAGTAGTTGGCAGGCTGCTCGGTCACTCCTTTCCAGCTTCAGCTGCCACCTGTTGGGATGATCTTGGTTCCCACAAGAAAACTTTTTGTTTTGATTATTAGCCAGTCTATCTCTTTCCCCTCCCTTCCCCCTTTCAGAGTTTGTGGCAACTATGAGGCAGCAAAAGATGGCTTCAGCCAGGTTCGCTTCAGAGTTGACATAGGGATAATCAAACTTATAGATATTTCAAGCATCAATCTAGCTATATTTCAGTCAAATTGGCCAAAATATTTTCATTTTTATAGACAAACAAATAAGTGAGTACATTATATAGTATTATTTCAGATCAAATATTTATTCCGGGCTGCTTTTATATGCTGACTAGCAATGGCACTCCAAGATCTTGCATAGAGATTCTTCTCATCTTTTTGTAACCTCATCCTTTTTGAGGACATACTGTATAAAAGGTTGATAATACAACTACAAAACCTTGTTTACCATAAAGCTATTGTTTCTTCAATAGAAGTGTCATCTGTTTATTTTTTTGCAGGTCACTGATGGTTTATTTTTTATCTGAATAGCATAATTTTTTAGTGTTCTATCATTCCTTCAGATCAGCCAAATATACAGCCTGAAAAATATGTTTTGTGGCAATTTAAAACAACACATTTCATAAGTTTCCAAATGACTTCAATGAGATAGCCAGCTGCTTGCATCTTAAGTATTTTCCAACCAACCAAACAGTTAATATTTTCAGGCATTTTAGTTCAAGGCATCAAACCTGCCAAATTTTAACTAGGTTGAAAAAAAATGTATTTATTTTATATCTGTCATTTTCATTGTTTGTTCTTATTACTCTTCCATGTAGCCTTCCTTTGACCTATACAGGTTGTTCCAAGTTTTGATTTTTTTTTAATCCCAAAGGAAAATAATTAAAAATAAATCAAGCAAAAATGTATAAACCATAAATGGATTTTCATTAAGAATCCATTTGTCCATTCTTTTCTTGTTTTTCTTTCATCAGAATGGATGTACATCCCCCTGGTGCATCACAAAATATATTTGCATGTTTGGGCACAAAAATGTTTAAAGAGCTGTTCTCCTTATGCTAGTAACTGAATAATGCTAACTGAATCTTTCATAGATAAAATTCCTTTGTAGCATGAAGTTTCCATTCTAGTTGTAGCTATATTTATTTGTAAATCAACTAAGTACAGAGGTGAATTTTCCTACTTATAAGGTAGGAAGAGTTTTCTCTAGTAATTTTTTTTTACCAGGATCATCGATTCAGCATATCAATAAAGATATTAGATTTTGGATTTTCACATTCCTCTGGTTTAAAATCTTCTTTAAATTTTGGTTCTTTATTTACCAATCACGCATAAATTCTTAGTGGATCAAGTGAGACAATAGGGTTAAAAGTTTTGGGGGAAGAAGTAGCCTAATGCTGACGTCAAAGAAAAAATCCAAGGCCTTGTAAAGCCAATTATTTCATTGATGATTTTAATTAAGACTTGAAGAACCTCCATCCTATTTAATTGTTTTCATTTTTCTTTCAGTATTGATTAATAGTCCATATACAAGGCCTTGAGAAAATTTTACCACTTCAGAGGGCATTTTTATTTTATTTATTAATTAAATTTATATGCCACTCTTCTCACTCTTAAAAGTAACTCTGGGACACATTTGTAACCGAAATGATTTTAGCAGAACAATCCTCTCAACAATGCTATCCTTTTACACAGTGTTCAAGACAATCTGCTGAAAACAGTATGTCATGAAAATTCATATGCTGCAATTAAATGAGATAATGTATCCCATACAAGGGACTGACTTTTTTTTAGTTTTATTTAACGACAGTACAAGCGTTAGAATATAAAATGTAACATTTGCTGAACATGAATTATTCAGAACCAGTTATAACTTGTAATAACAATTAAAAATAATTAAAATACGTCCATCAGCTGGAATATATTAAAAAGCACTACCTAAAAAAGGAAACAAACCTTTATTATCTCAATGAAAAGGCTCTGGGATACAAACTATGTACTGTACAGTAATATACTGGGTGGCAGCTCAAGTATTTTGGCCTAATAAGTGATAGTTTGCCAATTTTCCAAATTGAAGCATAGTCCTTTTCTTTAATCGGTTGCTGCATTGAGAATATTGTATTCCCATGGACTGTTACTTAACACAGGATGACTCCTGATACTTCTCTATGTTCAGTAATAAGCTTTCATTATTATTACTTTTTGAAATGAACAAACTGGAGATGTAAAGGAAAATTTGAACAGTCCTTTAGCCTCTATGGCTAAAGGATATCTTACAGATTTCTGTTTGTACTCTAACCACTTTCTTTTTAAAATATTAATATTCATTTTGAATATTAATTGAGCTCTTTTGTTTGATACCATTTCATTGAGTAGATTTAACGCCTGAGGCAGTGCCTCATCCAAAATAAATTTTGGTCATCTCTTACTTTCTCTTACTATGTCAAAGAAAGACATATCTTCAATATTACTGGAGAGGTGTCAGTGGACTCCTTCATGCAGAAGACAGTGACACAAGTTTGTTTGAATTGAAACCTGTTTCCAAACAAGTTCTGAACACAGTATGTGAAATTCAGAGTTAGCATCCTCAGCGCACAATGTTCTAAGCACACATTATAGCAGGCATAACTATCAAGAAAGTTACATTTGTTTAATTGGGTTTGCTCCCAGATATGTACACTATGAGAACCAGTTTGGTGTAAGACATCAGGCTATAAACTTGTGAGAGGAGTTTTAACCCCACTTTAGGCAGAAAGCCAGCTGGGTGACCTTGAGCCAGTCACTTTCACTCAGCCCTAAGAAGGAGGCAATGGCAAACTGTTTCTGAAACTTCTTGCTAAGAAAACTGCAGGGACTTGCCCAGGCCACCTCTGGGAATCGGACATGACTGAATATAAAGGAAAAAAGCACACTATAACTCTGGAAAAACAATAATTAATGTTATTTAAGTCAACATGTTAAAAAGAAATCACAATATCTGCACAGAAAGAATATACAGTATATTTACTATTTATAGAAGTCTACCATTTCCATTAACATACTTTGAGTGCTTAGTCCCAACTGTTTATTCCTAGTCCAATGATCCTTACATATAGCAATGCATTTTTTAAAGTGCACTGTATACGCATAAAAGCTTCTGTACAAGGATAATATTTATTTAACTATACAATAGCTTATACCAATCAGAATTTCTATTATTACAGTAAAATCACAATATTGTCATCAGTAAAATCTTAGAGAAGACGTCTTGATAGTTAATTAAATATTAAATTGCTTCCAAATTTTACGTAGATTAGATGGGGACTTCTTTCCATTTTCAAACTACCATCTCTCAATCCTTAACAAATATTTTATTTGCTAAGCTTATATATGAGGAAATGTTTATTATGTTGGTTTGGGAAAATATTTGCCACTTTTTTTTCTGAATTGAAAATGGGACAGCAATTGTCAGGTCAACTTCTGATTAATGCTCATGAATATTTTTTGTTAGTTTGTTTTGTCTGTTGTTTATTATAGAGCATGGCTAAGAGAAATAATGTTTTCAATATGTGAACCTCTTACATTGAAGTGTATGGGGATTACTTGCCCAAACCTTCAATTTCAAGAAGTTGAAATTATTACAGAGCTGGTGCTTTTCTTCAGCCTGGAAGCACACTTTTTCCCCTCTCTGAATACACACATGGGAAAGATATCAAATATTGCCAAGAAGCAATTGATCTTCTGCAACACAACTGAGTTTGTGTCATGTTTGAATATTAGCAAAACTATTTGCTTATCTTTTCAGTTTGGCAGCCACCTCCCCCTTCCTAAGATCAGTTCAATACATATCCAGTAACAGAAAAGTTGGTTTAGAAAATAAATAATGGATCCCTGATATGACTATCTCTATATAGATTGCTTGGGGGAGATAGTCATCTCAAGGACTTACATTGCTACAAACAAAGTTTAATGTGATTAATTTGGTTCAGAGACGTAATTCTTCCTACAACCTTTTGAGATGAGCTTCATTTTACTCTATTTTACTCATTGACTGCTAATTTGTTAATACAATAATCCAAGATGTCAGAATGTAAAGTTTTTAGGATTGAGTTTTTAGGATTGAGTAGGATTGTGTAGTTTACCAAAAGGTTTAATTCATCTATTATACCTCTGTGCTAATTATTGCAATCTGCTCAAATATAGGTGTCACAGCTCGGTTGTTAAAAGCCATTGTTTAGCCACAAAATCTTTTTATATTTCTTGTAAAGTAGATTGTTTTGTCTCTTTTGAAGTGTCTTATCTAGTTCTTCAGTTTGCTTCTCGGAGAACTCATTACCCCTATATGATACATGATTGTAATATGAATCATCATCCCCAAGATATTCCTGGTTTAAATAAAATGGGAGAAAATGCAAATCATCATACATTTTAGAGAAAGGTTCTTGCTGCAATATCCTGAATCTATTAGCAGAATTCTAAATACTTGAATCACTTAAGTCATTAGGTTACTCACTTGTTCCTTTGTTAGTGGTAACCGATCAATTTTTAATTTTTTAGAGTCTTTAAATTAATGCAGTGAACCAGTAATGATCCAATGTTTCTTCTTCTTCCCCATATTATATAGCTGTTAGTATCTATTCACATATCAAATACCACAGTATCAGAGAATAATAATAAAAAAAACCTTCTCATTAAGTAAGAAACATAGGCATGGTAGAGAGCAATATCCAAACCAATAAAAGAGGAAGAGGAAGAGGTTATCTAGCTGGGAAATAAAACATATGCCCGAAAACAATTAAGCTCAGAGACCATCAAGAACTCCACCAATATGTAAGTCATAATGTACAGAGGTAAAATGTCTGGCTGCTGCCATCTTGCAGAAGCAAAAAACATTTGCAAAGGCTTATATTGTTAACTGAAAACATGATTTCAGCATTCACTTTCAAACCAGAATCAGGCTTTGCAAAGTTTCCACTCTTATCAGTTCAAACAAACACATTTTTCTTTGATTTCTCTTCTGAAAAACTGGCCTTCCTGTAAGGACATTGGGCAACTGTAATGAAAGCTTTACATCTTGCCACTAAAGCAGGTCTGTTCAACATGTGATCTATAGGTCCAATCCAGCCTTGAAGCATAAGTTGGCCTTTTAAGACCTCAATGAACTTCCTGCTTTTGCAGCTATTCTAGATAGGTTCCAATACAAGAAAAAGCTTTAAGGTCACCTGATTTTAAATTAATATGCCTGTCTTGTAAAATTTGGTACAAAGGCAATGTTCTATTGGCAATAGAATTTCTGATAAGGAAGAAATGGTAACAGAGTAAAAGATATGTAAGAGTAAAATTTTCAGAATTCTAATGATCAAATCAAAAACATACCGGTACATTAAAATTATATGCTGATGACCATTCACTCAAGTCACTCACACAAAGGATTCCTTAGAACTGGCAATGGAACATATAAAATAGGACTTTGCCTAACCAGAAACAATAAAGACTTAAAGCAATAATAATCAATTACTTGTCTGATAAAAAATATAATGCATGATGTTTTAAAATGCAGAAACCTAAATCTATCTAGGCTAGAAGAAAAATCAGCAGGAAAAATGAATAATTCATCAAGGACATTCCAGATGATTCCCAATAAAAATTGAAGAAAAGATGACGAATGAATAAGAAATAAGAATCTCAGAAGGCCTGCATAACTATCCCGGGCATGATACAAATAGAAGTGTTCAGTGCATACGATACCAATTATAAATGGCCTATTAAAATTATGAGATAAATATAAAGGAATATCTGTAGGTTTAAGGCCCCTTTCTTCAGTACTGAACCTTTTTTTTCATGAAGGCAAATATGTTACAAATTTGATCAGTGGAGAAATATTACTTCATGTAGATTGCAAGATTTAACCTTTAATAAAAAAAGATGTAATCTTTTGAGACTACCTCATTGGAATAATCACCAACCATTCATTATCTTCAAAGACGATAGTGGAGTTACAAAAAGCAAAGTAGGATACTTAAAGAGTTTTGACTAAATATGAAATGCTTACAGCACAAAATTCATAACATCTGCACTGGCTTATATATATTTACCTACTGAAATGATTCAGAAGTTGGTACATGTCAAATATTGAATGATTAAATGAATGCAGAATTAACAGGACAGTTGATATACAACAATATGATTGTCAATAGAACAGAGAGATATCAAATTCAGGGTGAATATTATACTCTGAATAATTATGTATGTTCCAAAAAAGAGGTGGATATCTCAAGTTGGATTATTCTTTTATATCCACTAGCAATGTCACAAAGCTCAGCAACTCTGGAAGATGCTTCATTATGGGATGAAAAAAGCAAAATGATTTCACATTCTTACATTTTATATTTCCAGAAAGTATACTGAGTTGGCTTTATACATGAAAACTGTTGCTAGAATGAGCTACATCTATCTCTGGGAATTGCAATCAATTCCTTGGTTAGAAGACTGGCAGATTACATCATGAGAGTATGCATCAATGTCAAAAACTTAATTTGAAACCCATCAATGGGCTATAATTTCATGCACAGATTTCTGTCACATCTGAAATTTGGATTTCTTTTAACATAAGATTTACAACATTACATTCTGATTGGTTGTAAAGGTCCTACTTCATATTAAAAATTCTTGTCAATTTTTTTTATTTTTTTTCTTATTAATTTGACTGACAATTCTTATCAGCTGTTTTTAACAATTTCTGGTTTGATTCCAATCTTTATTCTTAAAGCGTTAAACTGATATAAAAAGCCAGCATGGTAAAGCAGTCAAAGTGCTGGGCTAAGAGCAAAGAGATCCAGGTACTAGTTTTCTCTTAGGCACTGAAGCCAACTGGGTGACTTCGGACCACTCACTCTCTCTGTGTGTCAAGCTCTGCAGCAGGCCACTTAACAAACAGAACCCCTTACACATCCTGTACTCATAGCTGTGCTGTTTGAACTAGGTAAGTGCAGCGAAAAAACAGAGGCCCTGTAACAAACACTAATAAAGTACTAAACTGACACAATTTTTTTTGTATGTTTCCAATTAAATTTTACAGTGCTTACAAGAATAATGGTGGAATGTGTTACTTTTCCCTATCAAGATATTATAATTTTTAAAAGAACTCTTTAATGCATAGTTTTCATCTCTGCCTCTCTCTTTTACAATGAAGACTTTAACAAATGTCTCACAAAACATCCTGAAGATAAGGTATGAGTTTCTTTTGCCTATTATTCTGTCTGGAAGCATAAGTCAACTTGTCAGCTCTGGAACCTGTACCAATCCACCTCTCATTTTTCAGAATCCTTTCTGAAAAGAAATTGCTAAGCCATCTTATATTTTGCAGCCTGAATAGAGAGTTGCAAAAGTGGTGAAGTGTTTTGTATTCTGTTGTATTTTTGGGTATGGTCCTGCATATTTTAAGAAATATTCTTCTTAAAATATTTATTTGTTTTCAAATTTAATTGTCATTGTTTTGGGAACTGCAGAGTTTTTTTTTTTAACTCTTCCTTTTATTTTTGTTTCTGTTTTATTTCTGTTACCCTTTTTCTAAGGGTGTTTCTTTTATTTCTGTTATCCTTTTTCTAAGCAAAAGAACTTCCTATGGGTATAAAAATTTATACCCTATGGGTATAAAAATTTGCTTTGCAAATTTATGTTATCAGTATTCTGAAAGTAGCAATATGTGCCAAAATTGGAATTAAGTGAATATACTCACACTTAGGGAAGCCATCATCCATCCCTATTAACCTGTAATTATGAAAAGGATCACAACAAGTAATTAAAATGTCTCTTTTTAAATAGCTTCCGACTAGATTTTGCATTAGCATAATGTAATAATGGATAGTTAGGTTTCTATTCTTCCTCTAAAGCACTCGTACAATTGCCTCACTTAATACCTACAATATAGTCTTCACTGTATAGATGGATAAAGTATTATTCAAATATTTGTTCTTTGTGATTAGTTTCTTCCATAATTTCAAATGACTTTACTTCCTAGTTCTAAAGAAAAAGTGCCCTAAGTCTTCCCAAGAGTTACTCACATCTGATAGAAAAATGTATAAACATTTTTATCACTGCAATTATAATGTTGTGAACACTAAGAATACATATAGACATGAACAAAAGCAATTACAAATAGGTTTTATAGTGCACACAAAATATTAAACCAGTTATTTAATGGCACCTGTCATTTGACTCTGAGGGAAAATAAAGAACCTTAGAACTTTTTGTCACGCAGCAAAACATAAAAATAAAGACTTTATGTAAATAACAAGCAACTTTTGCAATCTCATATACTTTATTACTGTATGCTAATTTAACACTACATTTCATTGGTCTTTTAGTCCAAGCATCACCCTGAAGAGATTAGGGGAGCCCTGAACAAAGTTTCATCAATATTTAGTTATAATTTAACATAAATTCTATGTCTTATTTCTGATAACCAATTTCTTGCCTAGGTTCTCTGTAAACTCTAAAAATGTTTTAACTATGGCTATATTTGTACAAGATACTTTTGTCTAGTGTTTTATCTAAAACCCATTCCCTGTGATTATGTTTTAGTATGTCATACAAACCTAAGATCTAGGTTTAATTCCATAACCCAGTTTTAACTTAAATATGTCAGGCCACACAGCAGATATTTTGCTGGAGGCATGAAGTCTAAATCTTTTAATTCTGACAGAATTAAAGAATACGTTCCACAATATATCAGCCCAGATGCGATGTAATCTCGTGCACATCTGACTAAAAGCAAACTATCTAATCTTTCAGAATTCAAGCTTGCTGTGTTTTTTTCTAAATGATCAATTTTAATTTGTTTCAAACTGAACCAAACTATTACAAAAGTGTATACATTCTTAGTTAATATTAGTTAATTCTTAGTTAATTTTGTTTGCTACAGAGGAAGAGTGCTTAAAGCCATAATGTGTTAGGATTCATGGAGGCTAAGTTGCAGCTAACTACAACCTAAAAAAATGACTATAGAGCTGTGCCCTGAATCCATGTTTCTACAGAACAACAATGCAACAGGCTATAATTTTTATTTTTAATTTAATCTTTGGCCTTGGATTTAAGTAGCAGCTTTACAGTACTTACAGGCGCCTCAGTTCCATTCTTTTAGACAACAACAATGGAGGTTCATGATTTTAGTTGTGAATATATGAATATTATTCTAATTTGTGACTTAATGGGGGAATTGAAAGTTTCTATGTAAATATATCTGAGGAGGATGAATGAGGAGCTGTGCCTTCGCTAAGGAAGGGGAACCTGTGGTTGTGCAGATGTTGCTGAATTACAGCTTTTAGCATTGGCCATGGCGTGACTGCATGGAGCTGTAGTTCAGCAACCAAAGACCACAATTTCCCCACATTCTTGGATAAATGTTTTGGTAACAAAACAGCTCCAGGACAATATAAACTTTATTATTTATAGACTGTGGTGATACTTTAAACGCATGACATGATAATTTCTTATCTTTACAATACAGAAGTGAGAGGCAACATAAAAGTGGATTTGAGAAACTTCCATCTGTATTCCATGAGAATATACCTCCTTTGAAGCAGTGTGATGGTAATGTGGCAACCCAAAGACAACTGATCTCTGGTTTTGTACCACAGTGACATGAAGAAATTAATATGTGATTTCCACGGTTCTGTAGATAACAGACTGATCTATGGATTGACGGTGGTTTTGAAGGGTCTTCAAAGAAAATCCTAAGGCCTTTTATAGATTTTAATAATTTTCTCAGCTACCCCGTTTACCTGCAAGATTGATTATTCTCAGGTAAACTGTAATTTCTAGGCCACAATTCCATTTTTTATTAATGAAATGGTGTTGCTGTGACAAAATTCAGAGCACCGTAATGAAATGTCCTTTATTTTTTCTATTTTTTTTGATGGAGTGCTCTGCGTTCCCCCCCCCCCCATAGTTTATGGAGTTTTTCAGTCATCCAGGTGATAGTTGTCCCAAAGGTGCTTTTTCAAGAGGCAACTGGACTTTCTGGTTTTTCTTTGAAGACGTTTTGCTTCTCATCCAAGAAGGGAAACATCTTCAAAGAAAAACCAGAAAGTCCAATTGCCTCTTGAAAAAGCACCTTTGGATTCCCCATAGGTTGTCTTTTATGAATAAGTTTTTCTTCATTTAGATGAGTTGAAAAATAAAAGATAACATCGCCGAGGAGTGTAATTGTTTGTCAAGGATTCGGTGTCACTCAGGACAGGTGCTTTTTGAGCTGGTAAAAATCAGCCTTGAAACCTAAGGAGGCCAAGCTGAGGGGAGAACATCCCCCCCAGCCCCCGGCAGGCGAAGGCCGAGACTAAGTTGCATTTGGCCTCTTCGCCGGCAGGGGGCAGCATTGCCACATAACCTGTACCTAAGCGGCGCACATAGGCAGGAGCCAATCAATTGGGGGGGGGGGAGGACGAGTGCAGCGCGTGCCACTTTCCGTCGCGACTGCTGCGCGCGGTATTGCCTACAGGGGCGCACGAACCACTTTTCTTTCGGCAATCGGATCGGGAGACGGAGTTGAGAGACCCGGCAATTTCAACCCGTCTTTGAGGGTTGGCAGATCCTTGGTTGTACTGCAGCAGGCTAGCTCGACTTCTCTGGGAGAAATTCAGTCCTCTCCTACATTAAAGGCGCTACCCCGAGTCTGGCCCTTGCAAGAAGTAAATCATTTCCAATGGCGGGAGGGGGAAAGGAAGGAAGCGGGAACTGCCGGAACAAGGCTTCTTTTTTTCAAGCCGGAGTTCCTAATCCCCGTTGAGGCGAAGGGGAGCCCAGAGTGTGGCGGCCGTTGCCAAAGATGTCCGATTGCCTTTATCATTTCCTGCGACGCTTTCAAGGCGGTGATTTAAGGAGGAAACGGGCTCTTTTTACCTTGGAAAGCGCGGGGAGTTGTACACGCGCAGCGGGACATTGTCGGTTTTTTTTTCCATTCCATGTCAATGTACCAGAACTTCTGGATAACGTATAATTTATTTATTTATTTATTTATTTACAAAATTGATAGTGAAAACTAAGGCGGGAGGACGTGGAGCGCACAAGCCTTGGCTTTTATGTAACGCTGGAAGGTGGGTGAGGGAAAGGGGGGCAAACTCCCCTGCTGGGCTGGCAAGCCTACTGGTGTCAGCAGGCATGCGGAAGCAGAAAATTGCAAAAAAGAGCAATCCGTGTGGCTGAGACGCCCGAAGGATGTTCAGGCCGGTGCTGCGTGCCTCCGGTCCCAAGTAGTAAAAACGACTGAAACGCCATTCGTGTTGTTTGTATTTTTTTTTTTTACCAAAGAAAACTCATATTTGGACAGCTTTTCCTCCATTGCTTATCGCCTGAATGATAAGCAATGGAGGATTAAGCAACCGCGGCTTAACACGATGTGGGGAAGAGACGCGGCCGCTTGGCTTAACCACCGCTTTCCTTTTCTACGTGTATGGCACATAACACGACTCGGATCCAAACCGACATTATTTCTGTGCTGAAGCTGAGTTCAGGAATGTGTGAAAGCCCACTAGAAGGTGATTAGGAGCCTGCAAATCTTTGCCCAGTGAGCAACAATTCTGCCGTCAACACTCCCCCCCGTCCTCTTTTTACGGCTGCGCCCCCCCCGTCAAAGATCAATATGTATTATTTAAATTATTTATTGCACAATCCCTGCAGTTCATAAACTGCCGAGAGCACCTGGCCCACCGAGTCCTGAACCTAGTGAGACGCCTCAGGCAGCGCCTCTTAACCCGGCGGCGCGCCATTGCGCCCTACGGCGAAAAAACAAGTCGCACTCCCTGCTTTCGAAGGACCGATCGGTCTGTCTGGCCGCGATCCTCCCTCTCCAATCCAAAAATTCAGGACTCTCAGGAAAAGGAAGCACCCGAAAAGGCCTTCCTATCGTTCCTTGATCCCCGCCTCGGAAGGATCCAACCGCGGAAGCTAAAGCAGCACCCCTCGTTTGTGGGCGCGTGGGCGGGCTCTCGCTCTCTACCCCCCCCCCCACCTCCGCGCGCACAGCTCATTCACACAGATCTGGCAGGCTACGTTCGCCCGAGCAGCTTTCCAATTGGCTCGACGCTCCGGGAGCCTGAAGGCAGAAAAATAAAAGATCGCGGCCAAGGCGGCGGTGATTGGCGAAGCTCTTCTCACATCACAGATCTTTGGAATCGCCCTACAGCTGTTGCTGGAACGTCAGGACCCGTGACGTTGCACCCCCCTCCTATTACTGCTCTTCCAATGGGGGGTTGACCTTCCCCCACTCTTTTTATCGGCCGTGATCTCCTTCATCTTTTCTTAGGAAGCGTGACGGACACCTTTGCATCTGTGCGCGGCGCCTCGGCCACGTACCTTGCTCTCTTGCCATGCCTTTCAAGTCCTGCGTAGCAACATTGAAAGAGGATTTGGATTTGCGCAGGTAGAATCCTTCGATTACCGCGCTTTAACTCTTTTAATACTCAGGCCATTGCATGATTGCGTACTGGAGATTTGATATAGCGGGGAAAAAAGTGAGTTATCTGTATTTTATTCTCTCCCCAGACCCCCCCCCCTTACATGTATTAGCCAGTTGGGAACTTTTTAAAGTAAACTTAATGCTTAATAAATTAGATTAATTATGGCTTTTGTAAAAAATAAAAATAAAAATCCTTTAATAAAAGGTAACCGGTGCTATTAAAGTAGACAACTTTTGCCTAATGTTCTAAATTCTGCGCCGTTTATTTGCATTGTGCAAACGCTTTTTAAACTGCGTGACTTGAATACCTACTTGGGTCCCTTACTTCTTCGCCTCGTTTGCTGTTTGGCGCTCAGCCCTGCCTACTAACTTGTTAAATCGGGGTGGGTAGGAATGTTACTTTTCGGAAAATAAATGCGGACGGCGAGAAAGTGACCGAAGCGACTCTTTTTAAATTGGGGTTATCCTTTCTCTGTGAGAAGATGCGCCAGCGGTTTGACTAGCAGACTTTACCGGCCGACTCAAAAGTCGGTCCAGTAAATAGTACATTGCGCTTTCTACCGCCTGCAGCAACTCTTTTAAAAAGAAATAAGTAATCGAAACATTTCAGCCAACTTCCCTCCAATTGTTTTTGTGTTTAGCTCCATACCAGCCATTTCTGTCGTCAGGATTACGATCTAATTATTCCCTGCATCGCTAGAGGCCTGTCCTAAGACGCCTTGCATACCACACCACCCCCGTCCCTTTCTTGCCAATTAACCATCAGGGAGTCCACCGGAATACGATTTGGAGTTGGATGACCGTGAATATCCGCATCTATCACAAATTAGAGACCTCATACATTCCTGGCCCAAGGTGTCCCTTGCTTCAGTTGTGAGGAGGGAGGGAGAGGGGAGAGAGAGAGGGAGGGAGGGAGAGAGGGAGGTGCCTAGAGGGGTGCTGAGCAATTCCCCCCTTCCCCATTCTTGTGTTACCTATTTGTTTAGCTGATGTCGGTAGATGTGGGTTTTTCTCAAACGTTCCCGATAGTACAGCGCAAAGTAGCAAGTGCGCAACGACCGAGAGGTCGGTATTTTTTTCCCCCCCTTTTTTTTCCCAGTCCCCTTTTTTTCCTACGAACTTCCCTGAGAATTTTACACTTGGTTTCTACCTGGGGAAAAAAAAATGCCCCAGCGTGTCGTTTAGCCTCTTGATTCTTTCCCTTACGTTACTTGTCAGCCGCTCTGAGTCAAGGCATTATACCGCGAGACGGGTGGCGAATAAATTTGACAAGTAAATAATTAAATAAACAAATAAATAAATAAATAGGAGGGGGTGTTTGCATGGGAAGAGACAACCCTCCCCGTATCCAACCACTAGCCAATGTTCCCTTGCTGCTCCGATCCGCCAACCCCAGATGCAGATGCTAACTTTAGCAATTACCGCATAATCCAGGTTCAGAAGGGCTTTCAGAAGGGACAAGTATCATTCCTCCACCCCCGCGAGACTGGCTGTTCGTTGTACAGCTCCGCGCTATTGCAACGCTCGCTCTCCGCAGGGAGAACCCAAGAATGTTCGCAGGCTTTGGCTGCTGGCTCTGAGGACCACCCTTATTCGAGGATCCCTGGTTGACGATTAAAGATCGGGCCCTCTTTAAAAGCTCCCCACGCCCCCACGGCTGGCAGATTTTCCGAGCAGCTGCTTCCAGGAAGTTCCAGCAGAATCCCCCATATTCGGACTTTCACCTTTCCTCCCCTTGCACTGGGGACAGCTTTTATTTGGGGAGGGGGAGGGGGAGAGAGAGAGAGAGAGAGGCGGAGGAAGGAACTTTAGGAAAAGCGCTGCGAAAAGCAGCTGTTTAAGCAGAGAAAGGGGCGTGTCGGAAAGCGAGAGAAGAAGCGTCCATATGCAGATGAGAGGGGCGTGGCGAGCGGAGAGTGATTCGGGCCCCGGAAGAGCCATGGGAAAAAAAAAAAAAGCCCATATAAAAAAGTACTTGGAAACGTTTTTCCAACCAGAACTAGCAAATAGCCTAGAGGCGGAAGGGCGATCGGGAGCAGCTCTCTGGAGAAGAGCGAACCGGGCTGGTTGGCTGGCGGACGCACCGCGGGCCACGGGACATGACTCCATAAATAACTCCAAACCGGGCTGCTCCTCCACAACTGCGCGTAGGTGGACGTTCGTCTCTCTCTGTCTCTCCCTCCCTCTCTCTCCTTTCTTGCTAGCCCTTCAGTGCTGCTTCCACGCCGTCCCTTAGCGAGGCGGCTCGGTCACGTACACACACACACACACACACACACACACACACACACACACACACACACACACCCACTACTGGCAGGTAGTCGACAGAAAGCCCGGGTGTGTATACCGGTGGATGAATTGTGTGTGTAGGGGGGCGGATGGTTAAAATATTTGTGCCCCTGATCAAGTCCAACCTGGGGGTGGCGGAGGCGGCGGGGGGCTTCTCTTCGTGTGCTTTGAAAACTCGAGGGAGCTCGATGAATAGGAGGGGGCGGAGAAAAGCGACTGCGATCCTCCAGGCTTGAGGATCGCAGCTATAATTCAGTTTGCTTTTGCATTTCTTTCACCCTCCCTCCCTCCTATCCACCCCCCACCCGCTAGGAGCGAAGGAAGAAGACGCCTTGAAAAGGAAAACAGTGCCTTTGTCCATTAGTTCTGCCTGTATCGTTTGAACTCCCCTCCACACGCACACCGTCTCCACACCATCCTATAAATTAAGCTGGACCATGGCAGACGACGAAAACGGTCTTAGCGGCAGCAGCAGCAGCAGCAGCAGCAGCAGCTCGAACGAGGTTCCTCCGGAGCCCTGCAGGGACAGTTGCGAGAACAGCCGCTGCAATGTGCTGACTTGGGAGCAAGTGCAGCGCTTGGATCGTATCCTGAGTGAAACCATCCCGATTCACGGCCGGGGTAACTTCCCCACTCTGGAAATGCAGCCGCGGCAGATCGTGAAGGTGGTGAGGAGCCGCCTGGAGGAGCAAGGCATCGGCGTGCGAGACGTCCGGCTCAACGGCTCGGCGGCCAGCCACGTCTTGCACCAGGATAGCGGCCTGGGCTACAAGGACTTGGACCTCATCTTCTGCGCCGATTTGAAAGGCGAGACGGAGTTCCAGAGAGTCAAAGACGTGGTCCTGGATTGCCTCTTGGATTTCTTGCCGGACGGGGTTAACAAGGAGAAGATCACGCCGCTCACCCTGAAGGTAAATTAAATGGGATGCGCGCTCCGTCCCAGCAGGTGGCTGCTTTAGCCAGACGAGGGGCGAGCCTAGAATAAAAGACGCACATCAAGTTTGCATTGGAAAATGCCGATGACAGCTCCGTGAGGATTAGACACATCAATTCGCTCTGTCTCTCCCTCTGTGCTTATTGCCAGGACCATCTTTTAATTGGCTTCCTCCAACTAACTAATTCTCCTTTGCTTTGGAAGAGCAGGGAGATCCATGGGCTTTAATTATAGCCCTGATCTATAGCTGAATTAAACCAAAGTATTTGAGCTTGTTTAGAGGCTCCTGGTTTTTCTGCGGGCTAAATTGTTTTAATTACAGTTACTTGTTTTCTTCCTTGAGTTGTGGATGGGCCCCCGCTAGAGGGAAACAGTGCTCCTCCATTTCCCTGCCCTTCAGATGGAATAGAGAGGCTGAGCCCATTCTGCCCCAGGGCTGCAGAAACACTAGGTTTGGATTTAGTTAAGGATTTTGAGAGCCTAGTCTCTTATGATCATGATTTATCACTTGTTGCTTGTATGTACATTGTGAGCTTATACACAAATTCCTTGTGTGTCCAATCACACTTGGCCAATAAAGCTCTTCTCTTCTCTTCTCTTCTCTCTTCCTGGCACTACATTAAGCTTAATTATTTTTTGCCACACTCAAGAAGTTCCCTGAAGCCAAATGGCCTTTTAACAGGAGTTGGGAATCATCCAAAACCTTTAAGTTATTACTCTGCAGGAATTATCTTGGTTTGGAGGGCAGCGCATAATAAGCTTAAATTTTATTTAGAAATTTTCCAGTGTCTCCAAAAGGTAAAACATTTTTTAAAAAAATATTTTAAAGATGTAAAAAATGAGAACTAGTGTGTTATCCCCTTCATTTTTGCCATAATGAAATTGCAATTTTCTAAAGTCATTCTACTGCTGTTACTTTGTATGCATTTTTCTTACATCTTTGAAGGAAAAGACTAAATAAAACCCTTACACAGAACATCCCTTTTGTGCATTTATCATGGCATGAATCCCACCCCCCTACCCCTCACTGGTCTTTAACCACTGCCTGTCTGCAGAGTCTGTCCACATTGTCTCTTCCTTATGCCTGAGCTCTGGGGAGGACAGGGTAAAGTTGGGATCAAATGCAAATGAAAGCTCTAAAGAGGAAGTGCTGCTACTGGTTTCCTGACCTGCTCCGCCTCTCCCCCTTTTTTTTTTTTTTTTGGTGGTGGGGGTTATTTGTTTCAAATTGCAGGAAGCCTACGTACAGAAAATGGTGAAAGTCTGCAACGATTCAGACCGATGGAGCCTCATCTCATTATCCAACAACAGTGGCAAAAATGTGGAGCTGAAATTTGTGGACTCTCTGAGGAGGCAGTTTGAGTTCAGCGTAGATTCTTTTCAGATCAAGCTGGACTCTCTCCTTCTTTTTTATGAATGTTCTGAAAATCCAATGACTGAAACTTTTCACCCGACTATAATTGGGGAGAGCGTCTATGGGGATTTCCAAGAAGCCTTTGACCACCTTTGTAACAAGACAATCGCAACTAGAAATCCGGAAGAGATCAGGGGAGGTGGCCTCCTTAAATACTGCAACCTCCTAGTGAGAGGCTTCAGGGCTGCCTCCGAATCTGAGATTAAGTCCCTCCAGAGATATATGTGCTCAAGGTTTTTTATTGATTTCTCAGACATTGGAGAACAGCAGCGCAAGCTGGAGTCCTACTTGCAGAACCACTTTGTGGGACTCGAGGACCGCAAGTATGACTATCTCATGACCCTTCATGGGGTGGTGAATGAGAGCACAGTGTGCCTGATGGGACACGAGAGGCGACAGACGTTAAATCTTATCACCATGCTGGCCATCCGGGTGCTGGCTGAGCAAAATATCATCCCCAACGTGGCCAATGTCACTTGCTACTACCAGCCAGCCCCTTACGTAGCTGATGCTAACTTCAGCAATTACTATATTGCTCAGGTTCAGCCCATGTTCCCCTGTCAGCAGCACACTTATTCTACTTGGTTGCCCTGTAACTAACTGGTTTTGATAGACTTGTGGGAACTAACGTGTTTTTAAGAGACTTGGGGAAGCAAATAAAGGGGGAGGGTGGCTCTCCTCTTTTAAAAGTGGGAAGTGCAACATGGTTTGCTCTACTTTTTTTTTTTTTTTTTTGCTGGAGGAAAGTTCTTCTGGTTCTTCTCTCTTGCGTTAATTGAGCACGATATTAGAAAAGAACCAAAAGCTATTGGATTCCACCCCAAAGTATGCAACCTGTCTTGAAGAACAACTAGATCGCCTTGAAATAAACCTAGGAGAAATGGTTGATGACAATATGGGTTGGCAATGCTTGCTCCCATAGCTATGGCAGAGCAAAAGTTGGGAAGCCCGCCTTTATTATTATTATTTAAAAAAAATGGAATCTGAAAATTGAAATGAAAAGGGAACCTAAGAAGAAGAAAAACAAACAAACAAACAAACAAAGCTAAATATGCTTTCAGGAATTAAAAGTTAGATGCAAAAATATACAGATACGTTGGAATAAGGTGTATTTTGGAATTCGCTCTTTGGAGCATGCATTAATTATGCTGCCCAGGAAGGGTTGCCACAGAATGTATAGCTTGCTTGAATAGAATGCTTTAAGAGAAATTGCTTGCTCAAAAAAAGAAAAAGAGAGATGGAGGCTGAAAGAAGGGTGGGGGTGGGAAGGATTATGGCAAATTTCATTATTTCCAGCTGTGTGCATGCTTCACATTTTTTTTAAAAAATGTGGAAAGCAAGAAAACCAGCTGCAGCAAGCTTCATATGCTTTAGGACCAAAGATAAATTCTCCTAGTAAAGACGGGATATGGTAGATTATGAAATATAAATATATATATATATTTGTATACAAAAATTTTAAACAAAAGTGCCTGATGTCTTCAGAGAATTTGAAGTGAGAAAAAAAATATAGTTTTGTGGTTTAATCTTGCATTTTGTTTTTTTGTTTTTATCAGGGACACAAGAAACTTAAAAAAAAAATAAGCTTGTGAATAAATGGTGGAGGATATTCCTATTTGTTTCCCTTGCAAATACCTATATAAAGGTTATATTGTTGGTGTTCTGCAATCTTTGGTACACAATGTATGTGTATGTTTATTGTTTTGTGCGTGTGCGTGTGCGTAACATGTTATATGTATATATTCACATGTTTTAAACATGGTAGGGAAATGTAGCAAATGTTAAGGAATGTTTTAAATGAGCTATAGTGTGCGTGTTCTGCAACAGGATATCATCATTGTGAGGCACTTTGCAGAGATTCCCATACCTGAAAAATCTAGATACACAAATTAGTCCTATATAAAATAGGAATCCAATGATAAAAGTAATTAATTGGCCTATTTGTGAGCCACGGGGTTTCGTAATTGGACGAAACCTCTTAACTCTGAATTATTGTACCTTAATATAATGTGGTTTTAATGTTCAGCTTAGAAATTCCTACATATTTATGTGATGGAATAAGACACCAACTGGAATGTGGCTCAAACAGGTAGCCCCCCTAATCCCCACATACTGTTTTACTTGGTAATTTAAATACTTATGATTAATATTTCTTTTGAAAAGCAAGCAGAATGCACGGTGCATTCCACGACCACTATAACTTAGCAAATGTGAAATGAACCCTTCGTGTTGTACTTTGTGTGCATGTATGTGTCTTTCCACACATACATACACTATCAATCATCTTTGATTTGATTGCCACATTCTATTTTGCAGCTTAATATTGTGTCTTGTTTAAAAGGAATTGTTTTTGCTTTCTCAAAGAATCAACTTACTGCATGTTCGTCCGTCCCCTTTGCGTTGATTATCATACAGAAGAGTCCTGACTGTTTTTCTTTTTCCTCCAGCCACTGGTTTTTTAAAAGGAAATGAAATCTAACTGTAACGTTCAAATACAGAGTTAAGAGATCTTTAAGTTAATTAATTAAGGAACTTGCATTTTGATTTAAGGCTCGGATGCTTTATGAATTGTGTTGGAGCCTGGCTTGTCTGCTTTCCCCCATTTTTAATGATCTGACATTTCTAGTACTGATGGAGGAAGGCCACCAACACTTGTAGAATCAAATATTATTTAGATACATCCCTATCAATGATAAAACAAGATGAAATATTTATAATGTAAGGATTAGTAAATTGCTAATCAGGCAATCTGTCCTTGGCCCTCGTAAAGCTACTCGCAATCTTATTTCCTCTACTAGCTTTTAAATTATGAAAGATTTTCCCGTATCTACAATAATTTTGTGTTAGTTGAATAGGATTCCCCATGTGTTTACAGTACTCAAAAGTTTGTCCCCGCAGTGAATCCTGTGAGGAGACCATCATTTGTTCTGTCTTGAAAGCACTCTCTGCTTGCCTTTGCTCCTCCTGATGCCTGATAGGTGTGACATTTTTTTAAAGCTTATTTCGATTAGTGCTTAGTTATAAACCAATGTTAACCCAGTCTCATCTGTGGTGAATGAAAAGAGAGGTAAAAATTTGCATTTGGTAAAAAAAAAAAACCCCACCAGACATTCACTTATTGTCTGTCTTTATTCCTATGACCATCCAGAACAGAATAATGAATGAATCCAACCCAGGGTAGGAGTGTGGGGGGGGGGGGACAGACAAGTCAGGGAAGCCTGCTGCAACTGTACAAGTTTGTTCCTGGTGGAAACTGAGCTGAAGGCTGGGGAAATGGGATCAGCTGGTAATGTGGTTTTATCTTTTCCTTACTGCAGATACTTTGCTGCAAAGAAATGAGTCACATCCACTTTAGCAAGGGGTTGGGGATCACTGGCAGGACCTCAGCTATAAAATGCTGATAGTATATAGCATATTTTCCTTTGGAGTAGTTTTTCCATTTAAAAAAAAAATCCTTATTAGTCCAGGCATTATAGGTTCCCCCCAGCCCACACTCTGTACCACATTCCATAGTTCAGAGTTTAGTTACTCTTTACAGCAAATGGATGTGGTAAAATCCTGGCAATTATTTCCCCCCCCCTCTACTTCAAAGGCTCAGTAGTTTTGATTAGCCTACAGAAACATCCNTGTCTGATGCTACTGACTGCTGGTCAAACAACTTAAAACCTGTATTTTCAAAATCATTTAGTTTTTGTGGGCGCATACTTAGCTCTTTCTAGGGTTTGGCAATATCCACCTTCCTTTTTCAATTTTGGTGGATTAATAGTTTGAGGAAACAATGCTTCATGCTGTTTAGGGTCCTGTACTATTTCTTCAGTAGATTTTAAAAGTTGTTGCAGTGTTTTTAATACAAGGCATCTCATTTATAGCTAAACTGATTGGGGTTCCAGTGAATTATCTCTGAATCATAGAAGATTTGAATTTGTTCTAGTTTGACAGTGGCTGGAAAGAGAAAAGACGAATGTAAGGTTTTGTATTCTATTCAATTTTAAAAGAATAATTTTAATAGTGAATATTTTGAAAATCTCATTTGCCCATATCTGTTGTGTGGATCTCAAATGATTGGAAGTGTTATTTTCAAGTCCCAAGTTGTTCAGTGAAATTGTACTGTATATAATCTGCAACATGCACACATGAAACAAATCATTTGAAAGGAAACAAGCAAAAATTAAGAGACAATAAAAAAAATGCCAGCAGGATTATTGTTTTCATAACTCATTTTATTTCAAGGCTTTAAAACTTACTTGCTGCTAGGTATTGCACAAAGTTTCATGCACACCTTATAAATGCCTATTGTAAAATGCTTTATATGCAAGTTATATTATTGAAGGCTCTTATTCATTCAGAGAAAGCTTTAAATAGTTTGTGGAGTTTAAAATTGTGTAAAGGAAAAGAGACAGAGAAGGAAATATATCTAATGACATATTCAGCACTTTTTTCTCTTTTTTTTTCTTTTTGTTTTGTTTAATTTGTTTTCGGATGTCTTTCCAGTTTCCATTGCAATGGAGAAAAATCCAAAGTCAATGTATACGTTTTGCTTTTTGCTATGATTACAACTACTTAAACTTTGGAAAGCCTACGCATTCTACAATGCGCTGTACATGGCACTGCAAGCCCTTGAAGTGTATGGGAAGTACTGTCAATTTCATTCTCCCAAATTCTACAGAATTCTGAACTTGTGGTCTTCAGCAAAGTATCCTGTTGCATCCAGCTGTTCCTTTGACTGCTCCTGCTATGGGAATTTGTTGACTCTGGGTTCGGTTGGAGGTTGAACCAAGTAAAGTGGAAAACAGACCCTTTTTAAGTAACAAAAGCATTTGCTTCTGGGCTAGAGGAGACAGATTGTGAATTTTGTTTACAGCATCCAATATTTGGAATATTTGTAAATAAAAACGTTATTTTTTCTATTTATCCATGTCTGATCTTTCCAGTGTCAAAAACTATTCTGAAATCCATTGTCCGCTGAGTTCTGCTGTTGAATTGTCCAAAAAGGAATTTTTCCTTTATTGCGTGGCCTTAAGACTACTTTGGCTTACTGGAAAATGCCATTAAAGATGCTATGCAGCATGGGAAAAAGCACTGGCTTTTTTCCAGGATGACTTTTGCAAGCAGTTTTTGAACTGAATTCTTCATGGAAACGGTCTTGGTACTGCATATGCCACCCTTCTCCAATCCAGTGGCCCCCAGGTGTGTTTGACTTGAAATATCCATACCAGTTGGGAATTAGTGCTGGGGTATCAACCCATCCTGAGGGCACCAAGGTGGAGAACTGGATTAGTCATGAAAACATGCTTTTTCATTCAAATTACCATCTCAAATAACGAGAGCAAAACCAATCCATTTGCCTGTTACTTGATACTGGGGCAAAAGGGATTATCAAAATCAAGGTGTACTGCTTAACCAAATACCTCTTCCACTCAAAAACTCTAAACCAGAGGTGCACATTTAAAAAGAAAAAAAATATTTCAGTGAGAAGCATCTTGACATAAAAGCTTCATGGAACAGTTGCATAGCAAGTAGCCACTTCAATGTTAAGTCTAATTTTAAAAAGAACATTGTAAAGAAAAATAAATTATACAATTTTCTTTTCCCAAAACTACAGAGACTGGAACACATTCATGTACTGACAGCTGCACTGATTTTAAACTCTGTACATTTAAGTTTCTAACAAAACACATAAAAATGCATAAAAGTCTGAATTTCAAGAACACACTTGAAAAAAACATTTTTACTAAAAAAAGTAAAAATTAATCGTATTAGGGAAAATTGTAGAAAAGTTGTACGATTTTTATTAGTGCGTTAGGTACCAAATAAATTCTGTCATAAATAAAAGCACTAATTATTCTTCCAGCTGTAATGCCTCTATGTGATGAAAGCCCAATGGCAAGACTGAATTTATTACTAAATTAATAGATCGTAAAAAAAAAGAATAAGAAAGTGGCTGATTCAGGTCCATGAGAAACATGGAAATGTGATGCCTCCTTTATGAAGTAGAAATAGGAAATAGGTTTTCAGGGAAAGAAAGGGGAAAATCTTAGCATTTGAGAGCACCCAGTTAAATGCTTAAAACTTCAGAAATGCAATTTTCTAGTATACCAAGCATTTGTTATGTTCACACAGCCAGCATAATAAGATTATTTTTTGTTTATGCACTGAAAATCCATTCAGGCCCCCTGGCACCACAAAGATGCATCAGATTTATGCCACGCCAATTCCCAGAGAATCCTGGGAATTGTAGTCAGGCTGCTGAGAGCCTCCTGCCAAGCTACACCCAGCATTCTGTTCAGAAAGGGAATGACTTTGGAAATTATGTTTCTCCATATTAGCAGTAGTGCTAAGTATCTTCCTTAGGAATGTGCTTTGGAATAACTCTCATGGATACTGTACGTGCTTATGGAAATACATTTAAAAAAATTTTTTTTGGGGGGGGGAAAATCACCCAGAATTTTCAAGTAATCCTCCCCCCCCCCCGGTTGGAAAGCTCCTTCCTCATGCTTTTGCTTCCCAGGATCTGGATTGTTAAACTGAAGGTATGAGGCCAAAGTGAAGGATCAGGGCATGTTTGGAGATGGGTGATGAACCCAATGGGTCTGCTTACCATTTCATTCTGCTTTCCAGTCCCTCACCCAGGACCTGGGAGGCCTTGCTCTGTGTTCTGCTAGCTTTGAGCTTTTAACATTAATTCCAGGGGAAAATCTTACTCTGAAATTTTGGATAGCTTCTGCCAATAACTACATCAGTCTTTGTTGATTTATGAGAAACAGATTCATGTAAACATCCTAGACTGACCATTGTCCACCATTGTTAAAAAATGAGGAGTTTTACTTTGGGTTGTTAACATACAAATGCTAGGAGCTAGATGAGCATGAGTTGTCCTCTGAAAAGCTTCCAAAGCTTAATGCTATGAATTATTAATGCTAAGAAATTTTTGGTTTAAAAACTTGCAGAGTGAATTCCTTGAGTATTAATAAAATCAGGAACACTTTAAATTCAGTTGTTAAAAAAACCTATAAAAGGGTTGGATAGAAAACAGAAAAGATGAGTCTCTAAAATGGGCAGTGTGGTCACAACGTCTACTGCATCCCCAGTGGATAAATGAAGATGGCTTTTCTCAAATAATGTGTACATGCCATTAATAAATAAAAACTGCAACAGTTCACAATATAGAAATTTTTCTTAAATATTTGTGCATATGTGAAGATTGTTTTCACATTTAAAAGAAAGTGGAGAGAAAGCTGTCAGATGAAAACTTTTATATCCCGACTGGCTCAGGGTTGACTCAGTCTTCCATCCTTCCAAGGTCGGTACAATGAGGACCCAGATTGTTGGGGGCAATATGCTGACTCTGTAAACCACTTAGAGAGAGCTGTAAAAGCACTGTGAAGCGGTATATAAGTCTGCTATATTGATATTACTTTTACATTAGACTGAGATTTTGGAAGCTCATCCCAACAATCCATTAAGTCTCCACTGTACCCAGTGGGTATGTTGCATGCTGAGATGAGTTTGCATCCTCATATGAGTTTGAATTCAGAAGACATGCATGAAGATTCTACATGTAAACATCATAGGAGGATCCTATGGTACATAATGTGGCCTGGCAGATTGAATCTGTCTATCTGTGCCAAAACATGTGGATGATTTTGCAAATGCTGAAATGGGTGATATGTTGATGGAATCAGAGAAACATATATTGATAGTCCCAGACTGGACCATTCAATGGACTGTGAGCTACTGGTAGAGAACTTGCAGGAACCGAGAATCCAGATTGTGCTACATCTATTCTATGTGTGCTACACCAGCTGCCTATTGATTTTCAAGGCTGTTTTAAAAGATGCACATGGTGGATATCTGAGTTTTTTGGAAGTCTATTTCCATTTATATGAACCTGGAAAACTTTAATATCTATATCCATGGCCTCACTTTCTGGTTCACCATTAAGAACAGCATGAAATATGGGTACGAGGGAAAGATATTTCACTGTAATGATCCTACTTCTTTGATAAGCCCACTCCAGATAATACACATAGTTGTTTTTGCTCACCGTTGAAGGGTTTTTAAAGCTTATTTCTTATTTGCTCCATGGTGAATTATAACCTGCTATGCTTCTAACTAGTTTTATCACATTGAAAAACATAAATGTAATAAATGTTAGTCCTCTCTTTTTTTTATTATGCATTTAAATGGTTATGTATGATACTTCTGTAAAGGCTTCCCTCCAGAGCCTAAGGCAACAGGCATACTCTTCCCCTTCCCCTTTATCCCCAAAATACTGATATACAAAATAGCAATTAGCTAGCTAGTATGAGCTAGTATCATGGTCCCATCGAAGCCCGCTTTGGAGGAGGAGGAGGAAAAGTTGGAACCAGGACTGTCTGATGGAGACAGCATGTCTCCTTTGGAACGTTTGAAGGGGCCAGGGGCTGAGGATGATGCTGTCCCAGGCCACTCCGGCATTGGGGGAGGTGGTCGACCAGATAGAGAGCTGCCTGCCCTCAAAGACATAGGGGAGGATCGGCTGCAGACAGCTAGTGGTGCTGATCAGGGGTGAGTTCTGGATCCGTTTGCTGCCAGTTCGCTCAGGGTCGTGCCGTGTGCACGCATAAGCAAAAATTCGCTTCTGTGCATGCGCAAAAGCAAAATCCAAGATGGCGGTGCCCACGGAACACACCAAAAGAACCGGTTCCGTGACGTCATCACTGGTTTACTAACAGTTCTAAAGAACCAGTTAGAACCGGTAGGAACCCACCTCTGGTGCTGATAGGCAGCAGATCCCCTCTGATGAGGAACAACTGCCTCCCCCACTCAATCCAAGGGCATGGAGAGTAGAGTGGAGGCAAGCTCAAAGGAGGTCTGCGAGGCTACTCGGGAGAAGGTCGCCCCACCCCTCCTCACAAGGAACACCTGGTATAGGTTGACTTAAGGAGAAGCCAGGAGGAATTTGTCTTTGTCAGGAACAATTATTTGTTTTGGCTTACACTCTCCCAGCTTTGATTTGTGTTCTTTCCTGTGCCTTACCCTTTGCCTTGCAGATTACCTTTTGCCTTGTAGATCTGCCTTTTGCCTCATGGACTTGCATTTTGTCTTGTGGACTTGCCTTTGGCCTTGTGGACTGGGTCTATGACAATTTGCCACAGCCAGCTCGCCATGACCAACCTACCACAGCCAACTCACTACGGCCAACTTGCCATGGCCAACTCGCTGCAGGACAACTCGCCACAGCCATCTCGCCACAGGACAACTTGCTGCGGGACAAGAGTTACACTAATATCAAAGATATGGTGGAATAGAATCATTAAAGAAAGGATGCAAAAGGAGGAACATAATGAAATTTGAGTGGCAAAAATTAAAATATTTTTTATTGATTTTAAATAATTAAATAGAATTGTTAAATTGTCCTGCAATGAGTTGTTCTTGCGGCGAGTTGGCTGTGGCGACTTCAGCCTCTGCAAGTTGGCTGTGGCGAGTTGGCCCATTTCCTTGTGGACTTGCCTTGCCCTGTGGACTTGGACTCTGACCTTGTCCCGTGGGCTTACACCTTCTCTTTGGATTTCCTTTGTTGTTTACTGGGTTTGGTTTGGGGGACTGAGGGTGGCTGCCTTCTAGGTAGTGTAGGGTGGAGCCTTACCGGCCATTGTAAGGCCAGTTTTTGTGGCATTTAATCAAATCAGTAAAGGACTCCATCAATGCCTGCCTCTACCTAGGTGACCTGGGTCATAACAGCTAGCAAATTTTGTGATGAGTGGGGATTTGAACCTGAATCCTTTATTCTAGCTAATAGGAAGCAGCACTTTTGATAATATATACCTCTGAGCCAATCCTGTTTTTATATAGTTAGTGCACTATAGATAATGAGCCACTTGATGAAACTGGTTTTCTTTTTGGGGAGGGGAGAAATCAACCATTTTTTTGATACTTTTTCAGTTGTTTCCCCCCATCAGCATGCACAAAATAATGGATGCATGCTGATGCATGATAAAAGTTAAGCATAAAAAATAATACAAGAGAATTAAAGCTACATAATTTTAGCACAAATTGAATTCATCCATCAAAATAATTAATAATCAAATGTTGGAAGCATAGTGGTGAAGCAAATGGGAGACATGACTCAGAGCCCCACAGCTTGTGTGTGCTCTCAAATCCCCCTTTTTTATAGCAATAGCACTTAGACTTATATACCGCTTCATAGTGCTTTAAAGCCCTCTCTAAGCGGTTCACAGAGTCAGCATATTGCCCCCAACAATCTGGGTCCTCATTTTACCCACCTCAGAAGGATGGAAGGCTGAGTCAACCTTGAGCCAGTGAGATTTGAACCGCCGAACTGCAGCTAGCAGTCAGCTGAAGTAGCCTGCAGTGCTGCACTCTAACCACTGTGCCACCTCGGCTCTTTATGGATCAAATTTTTTTTTTGAGTTATGCCACTGAAATTTACTGGCATATTGAGGACATTAGGAATACGATTTCCCATGGAATTTTATGAACAGACTTGGTACAACCTACACGAAAACAAGTAAACAAGAAATCATATCAGAACAACTTTAGTCTCTAGATGCAAAAATGTATTGGTTTGGGGAAGAGATAATAATGTAGGGATCAATTGTACCTTGGCTGGCATCAATCCACATATTTGGGTTTGTTGGGAATCAGACTGGGATGACAGGTTCTGAATAGGGAAACCTTCGATAGATTCCAAACAGCTTACTAATAATTCTATCTACTTTCTCAGTTTACTAACATCATCCAAAAAAATTTAATTGTATTTTTACAGAATGTGTACATAATTATTTATCGTCCAATTTATTTACTGTTCTAAACTCACAGGGGTGTTGTTGTAGAGAAAATAATAGGAGAAAAGAGTGTTGGATATGTTAGCTGCCTTGAGTTATTTGTAAAAATAATAAAGATGGGATACAAACAAGTAAACAAAATGTATGTCTTTACTCCAGTGCATAACTTTTTCTATGGAATTCTTCCAGAAAATGTTTTTTTTTTTAAATTGGAGTTTACATTTGAGAATGACAAACAGCAATAGATAACATCCACTGTTGCTGTAAGGTCTTGCCTCTCCAATCTTCCCAAGAAAGCAGGACTCTTGAAACTGCAGTTGTTCCAAAAGTACGTAGCTTTTATTGAAAGGTTTGTGATAACAAGAGATCTCACTTAAAACCAGCTATTTAAAGCAATGCTAACCAAACCCCTCCCACACTACATCATTGCAGGGAAACAGAAACTTCATATAGAGATTAACACAGTAATGCAGGGAAACAGAAACTTCATATACAGATCACTCCATTCCTCCCCACTTCCTCCCACCAGCGTCCCTGTAGAAATATCTGGGACCTGACAATTGCACTCTGTGCTAAAGCAGAGCCTGCTAATGGCAGACGATTGGCCTTTTCTAGATTACAGGCCAAAGAATAAAGAAATATTTTTTCAGGCAAAGCATTGAATTGCAGCCCCTACTGCATTACTGCATCCCAGTGACAAACTTTCCCATCCTGGAATCTGCTAGATATGTTATAACTATTTATCAGGGGTGGGTTCTACTTGCCTTCCCCACCAGTTCGCATCGCGACGGAAGTGCACATTTTGCACGCGCGCGCGTCCATTCCCTGAAAAAGATCCTCTGCGCATGCTCAGTACTTAAAAAAAAGCACTTTCGCGTTGCAAACAAGGCTAGGCGAACGGAAAACAGCTGCCGAGCGGCAATTCAATCTGCCGCCCCTGATCAGCTGGGCTTCGGAAGCAGAGATAAAGGTCAGTATAACCCAGGGGCGGCCGGGCGGGCCCTCTTACACAGATACAGAGAACCGGTTCTCTCTCGGCTTGGAGTCAGAGCTACCGGTTCTAAAGAACCGGTCCGAACTGGCAGCAACCCACCACTGCTATTTATAGATAACAATTATACATAATCCTATAATCCAATATAGCATCTATTTCACTTAAAGTTACGGGGACTGTTCTCCAATGTATCTGGAAGCTGTGGGATGAAAATTATCTCCCAGTACTGTTACAGGGAAAGTCACACTGGATTGTTATGACCCAGGTGGTCAAGGCAAGGCAGGCTTCTAGAGAGTCTTTTATTTCTCTCAATAAATGTTCCAGCAAATGGCCCTCCAATGTCCAGTAAGGTCCCCACACTATCTTGAAGGCAGCCCATCTTCAGTCCCCCAAACAGCATCCCCTATAAAGTCCACAGAGTAGGACCATGCTCACAGAGCAAGTCCAGTCCACCCGTCTAAGTGTGTCCACAAGGCAGCGTCTTGGCACAAAACAAATGGCAGTCCTCAGGGCCAAGACAAGGTGCAGAGGCAGTTCTAAAGGCAAAGCAAACAAAGGACCAACAGCAGTCCACAAGACAAGGGCAAGGTCCAAGACAAAAGGCAGAAAGCAGTCTTCAAGGCTAGGCAAAGCAAAAGGTGAAGTCTTCAAAGCAAGGCAAGGCAAAAGGCAAAAGGCAAATGGCATGACTCAAAGCCGGGGGAGTGTAAGCCAAAACAAACAATTGTTCCTGGCAAAGACTAACTCCCCACGGCTTCTCCTTAAGTCACTCCACTCCAGGTGTTCTTTGTGAGGAGGGGTGGGGCAACTTTCTCCCGAGTAGCCTCACAGCATTTCTCTGTGAGGCTACTCGGGAGAACCCTAACCCTACACTCCACTCTCTGTGCCCTTGGATCGAGTGGAGGAGGCAGCTGTTCCTCATCAGAGGGGATCTGCTGCCTATCAGCACCACTGCCTGTCAGCAGCCAATCCTCCCCTGTGTCTGTGAAGGTAGGCAGCTATCTGTCTGGTTGACCACTTCCCCCAATGCCTGAGGGCCCTGGGACAGCATTGTCCTCTGCCCCTGGCCTCTCCAAGCATGCCAAGGGAGACATACCATCCGTGTTGAACGGTCCCGGTTCTAACGACGTCTTCTCTTCAAACTGAGCTCCAATGGGGCCATGACACTAGATAGTTTCCATGCAGAGAGGGAAGACTGTGTTATCTTTAACTTATTGCTGTGGGCCATCAAGATGCACTCTGCCCCTCTTATGGCTATCGCTCTCCAAACATTCATAACATATTATTCTGGCTGGCTGAGCAAAATGGTGTAGGTGACCAAATACAGTAGTTGCAAAGTTCTAATTCTCATTTTTCTGTGGAATGCAGAATTCACAGGATCTCCTGCTGAGTGGGAATTAAGTTGCTTCTCTCCGTGGGTCACCCCATTTTGTTTTCACAGAGCCCCTTATCCCTGCAAAAACATTTATGCAAATATAATAATGCAGACAACAGTGCTACAATATGTTCCTTGTGAGATGGAAGAGATACAGATATCCCGATGAGTCCCTTTCCTGCACCAGGATGGCTTCTTAAAGATTTCCTTGCAGCTTTTTTCGAGCCTCTTTGCTGAACCAGAACAGTGAAGTGACGTGCAGCCTGTGTGATACAAGGATTTTATAAGTTTGAGGAGACGCCATGTCAAAACCCCAAGTAATGGAATGTTCTCTCCAGAATCTCCTATGCAAACTATAGATTGATTTTCCAGTACACAAAGTACCTCTCCTGAGTGCCAAAACTTTCTGGTGGATCCATTGATGGCATCATAAAACTGCCAAAAGTGCAGCCTTTTTCTTCTAGTAAAATCTAATCCATTTTTGACAATTGTCAAATTCTTTTCAGAAGCCCTGTATAGTAGCAGGGCCACGTTTGATCGTGTGCTGCTCATGGTTTGCTGATGGCAAAAGCTCAGAAATGTTCTCAATAATTCATGACTAAAATTAATATCTGACCTTAATGGTTTTATCAAATTCATAGCATAGCCTATGATGCTTTTTTTTTTCATAGTTTAAGTAACTTAAGCTTAAATAGGGAGTTCCTAAGAAGTTTTGGAAGAGGTACCAAACTGTTTGCAAATCACAAACCAGGCCTAGTTCAGTGAAATATCTCTGTGATAATTGTTCAAAATCCAACATGTATGTAATTAAGGTGGCAATATTTTACATTCTTGGCTGCAACTACCCCCCAAAAAATATTTTTGAACTCCAAGTTGGCTTAAACTGAACTGCATTGTTCACTCCCATTTAAAACAATTAATTTACCTCTCTTGCTGCAATGCCATTTCCTGCTATGAAAGACTATTTGCGAACTGTCTGCAGCAAACATCGACAAAGAGGTATTCCCCAGTGTTCCAATAGGGGCTGCCACACAGAAGAGGGAGTCAGGATATTCTCCAAAGCATCCAAAGGCAGGACAAGAAGCAATGGATGGAAACTAATCAAAAAGAGAGAAGCAACCTAGAACTAAGGAGAGATTTCCTGACAGTTAGAACAATTAATCAGTGGAACAACTTGCCTCCAGAAGTTGTGAATGCTCAAACACTGGAAGTTTTTAAGAAGAGATTGGACAACCATTTGTCTGAAATGGTATAGGGCAGCGGTTCTCAACCTGTGGGTCACAACCCCTTTGGGGGTCGAACGACCATTTCACAGGGGTCGCCTAAGACCATCGGAAAACACATATTTCCGATGGTCTTAGGAACCGCGACACCGCG
>QLTV01003675.1:132331-147013 GCA_003457575.1 Thermophis baileyi | reverse complement strand
CCCTTCCCACCTTCTCTCTCTCTCACGCACACACAGACACACACGCACTCTCTCACTCACACACACACACACTCTTCCTCTTTCTTTCTTTCTCTATGGCGCCGCCGAGAAAGCCGGTTCGTGGACGTGGCCACCCGGCCATCGTTCCCAGTTCAGTGAGTGGGGGGAAATTCCTGCTACCCGTTCTATAGAACTGGTCCGAACCGGCAGGAACCCACCACTACCTCGGGTTGATCAGGACTATGTATGTATTTACACATATGCAAACATACACACATACATACATACATTCAATCATTTTTGACCTTATTAACCAAAAGAATGAAGCCTTCAGGAGGTAAACATCAACCCTTATAATACCTTTATCGTCCTTCATCAACAGATTAGCTCTCGCAAAAAGAAAACATTGGACTTATCTAATGTGACTGAACTTTCTTATTTATTAAATTTTAAACGACTACAAATATTGAACTACGCACTTTTAAGGACACCCTTTCTATTATACATTTTCCACCTCTGTACTTAAGTTGGATAGTTAAAATTGTACATTCTAAACAGCTTTAGTAAAATCCCATACCACCCTTATAAATGTTATTTTTTTATCCATAATGGCAGTATTTTTCTTTTTTCTTTTTTTCACATTAATCCCATGGTAAAGATATCAGGCTTCAGTTCAATTTGTGTCACTATCTAATGTCCTTTTCATATTTGCTTTCTCATTACAGTAAAAGGCATCCTCTCTTATTTTACGGTTTGATATTGTTTTTCCAGTAGACTGTTTGATTTGCAGTTGGCAAGAGCTAACTAAAATACCAGTTTTCCAATGAAAAAGATCTAGTACTAAATCTTAGTAATTAAAGTTGATCTCAGGTATTTAAGTTAAGTTGTCCTTATGTATAAAACAGAATTTTCCTCTTGCTTCCTAGCGTGATTTATGATGGGCTGATCTAGAATACACTTATAGTAAGTGACAACATTCCTTTAATAGAAAAAAACCCTAAAGTAATATACTGGTATAAGGTTATTTGAGGTACAATTTCTCATTCAAGAATGGTACATCTAAAGCAGGCACCTGGGCCCTTTCTTCTCATAAAAATGTTTCTGCATTCTGTGAATATAATTTGCTTCACATATGTTTTGCTGGGAGCAAATTTTTAAATTCATCTCCAGAAATTCAGTGATGGAACAATCTATTAGATCTCTATAAATCAGTTACCAGCTGTTTCCAACATTCTGCAAAGGTGTCTGGAAAAAATGGGATTTCCTCACAGGTATGAGCTGTGCTAATTTATTTATGGAATTCCTATTTTTAAGTTCTTTTCTTATTTCTTTTTTTTCCTGTAGATTTTGTGCATGTTTTAAAACAGTTTAAGGTAACTATGTAATTTATTATAATCAAATAGGATGCAGAGAGAAAAATATACAATTCTGAAGGAGAGGTTTTATAGAATACTAAATCAATCAATCAATCAATCAATCAATCAATCAAAGTCTAAAATTATACAGGGATGCTTAAAAGTTTGTGAAACCTGTATTTTCAAAATTTATACATAAATATGAACCAAAGCATTTCTGTTTCCCACATGTCCTAAAAACTAGATAAAGGGAATCCAACTAAACCAAAGAGCCAACAATATGATATTTATCCATTGAGCCACTGAGAAAAATAGCAATAGCAATAGCAATAGCACTTATATACTGCCCCACGGTGCTTTACAGCCCTCTCTAAGCGGTTTACAGAGTCAGCATATTGCCCCAACAATCTGGATCCTCATTTTACCAACCTCGGAAGGATGGAAGGTTGAGTCAACCTTGAGCCCCACTAGATTCAAACTCCAGGCTGTGGGCAGAGTTAGCCTGCAATACTGCACTTTAACCACTGCACCCCCACGGCTCCAAAAAGGATCCAAAAGTGTTCTCCAGAGGAGAAGAGGGTACAAGTGACCAAACATACATTGTGATATGATGCCAACTTCACCCCTTACATATGCAATGCCACAATCTGACTATGAAAGGGCAAAGCTTGCACCGTTATATTAGAATGTATGATTCATGATATTGGAGTCATTCTGGTTAGGAACAAATTCCTAAGAGTGATCTATAGACTCCTGAATGGATTTCACATGGCAGCTTAGCCTTGATGAAACCCAAAATGAACTCTTAATTTCTGTGGTGAAACTAACCAAGTACCCTGACATATGGAGCCCTTTAATATGCTGATGAGAAACCACTGGTTATGTCTGCAGTGGAGGTCTTGGAGTGGGGACAGTGGTTTAGGTCAATGATATCATTAATCCTGAAATGTGTCAGTTGGTTATACATTCAAATTGATGCTTAAGGAAGTGGCTGAATCTCAAGAACCATCGTAGCCTTTATATTTAAGGAAATAATCTGTCCAGTGGACAGAGAGACTGGCTCCCTGAGAGACTGCCTGTTTCAGGATGAATCTGCCTATGAACCTGCTATCATGTTATGATTATGAGAAATCTGATGGATTGACTGTCATGGATTCTATGAGTTTCGTTCTTTTTTAAATTTGTCTGTGCTATAAAGATGAGTATGAGCAGATGCTTATGTGGGGGATGGGTAGATCAGTAAAATCCACTTTACTGTTCACATAGTAGGGCAGTATTCCCATCCATGAATTTTTAAAACCATTGCACTGAAGTGAAATGGCCTTACCCTCAATCCCTTTTGTCATTCTTGCTGTTAATCATTCAACTCCGCCATTAAACATAGATGCCAATATATGAATATTGTCTTTTCTTGTAAAAGCAATACTTCATCCACTTCCTCTGCAGTTGTGAAGAGCAAGGCAGTTCACTTCCTGCCTTGCTCTTAGTCCCTATAAACTAGTTGGAGACTTTCCTTGCTAAGGAAGACATTCACTTCTAATTTGGACTCAGTGCCTGTTAGTGTTTTTTCACAAAGCTGCTTTTTCCCAAAGGGAACTGGACTTCCTTGATTTTTTTTCTTTGAAAACATTTTGTTTCTCATCCAAGAAGCTTCTTCAGAACTGAAGAGACATTTTCAAAGAAAACAACAACAACAAGAAACTCCAGTTGCCGTTTGGAAAAAGCATCTTTAGGACAACCATGACCTGGAGGATTGAGAATCTCCATAGATATTTTACCTGGTGGTTTGTATTACCAGTTAGTTGTATAGGCCAGGGGTCTCCAACCTTGGCAACTTTAAGACTTGTGGACTTCAATTCCCAGAATTCCTCAGCCAGTTGGCTGGGGAATTGAAGTCCACAAGTCTTAAAGTTGCCAAGGTTGGAGACCCCTGGTATAGGCCTTCCATGTTTCCAATACCATCAGTAAGTAAATAACTTTTGATAGATTTTAATTTTAATGATTCATTTAATAATAATTGTTTTATATATATTTTTATAATGTTTGCATTTATACAATTGTTTTTATTTGATTTTTGTATTCTGCACAGAATAACTTCCTGTGAGATGAATGGGTATATAAATCTGATAGATAGATAGATAGATAGATAGATAGATAGACAGCTTTATTGTATACCACCCCCAAGCATCATGCTTTGTGACATACTTTATTTTTGTTTTATGAGATGGGGTGGCTATGTAAATTAGATAAATAAATAAATACATACATACATACATACATACATACATACATACATACATACACACATACATACATAAATACATAAATACATAAATACATAAATACATAAATACATAAAACCATAAAATATATTTGCAGTTGTTCCTGATATGTTGAGCCTTTGTATACATCTTCTAAAGTAACTTAATTATTTTTTTTTCCAAAAAAGGTAAATGGTTGTGCTTTAATTCTTTGGATAACATTTTAAACATATAATTACTATATCACTGTTTGCATTAAGTTTCAGTAGGTAGCTTCTTTTAAGATAGATTTTCTTACTGAGAAAAGAAGAATACAAGGCCAAATTGGTTGGAATGGGACAACTTGTTGCGGCCATCTCATCATGGCCCTCTCACCACAGACAACTTGCCACAGCCATTTTGCCACAGCCAACCCGCCACAGCCATCTCACTGGGGCCAACTCATCACGGGACAGCTTGCCACGGTCAATTTGCTGTAGCACAATTCGCCACAGACAATCCCACACAGGATAATTCAGTGCGATAAATGCTATCCGCCACTGTTTTTTCGACATTATTCGCATTGACGAAAATGGAATCCATCTTTCACAGCACCAGCTTACTTGATCTGAATGGAGTTTAATTTGAAATGAGCGCAGACTATGTGCACACAAAGCATTGGCTTTAGTGCATAATTTTAGTCATGACAAGGCAACATTTTCTCCAGCTGAGAAAAATAATTAAACCTTGGGTATTTGCTGTATCACGATTGCGGTTGAAATATAGATATCTGTAGTCAGCACTGAAAGTTTCAACAATTTTAAGGTTATAAAGAACACACAAGTTCCCCAGCCACTATTTTGCTTTCACGTTGCCTGGCTTATAATTATGGCACACACCATGAAGCATTCTGAATTCTGCATCTCTAAGACACGGGGGTGAGGGGTGATGAGTTTCATGTTCTGTCTCTTTGCAGTAGGCTTGTTATGCTTTGCACTGAAGACCAAAGCATTCTAGCATATTTGGATAAAACATGTCTTATCTATCTCTAACCTGCAGGGCTATGTTAAATAAGAAGAAACAACGTTTTAGTCATAATGAAAACTGTCTGATAAAACATGCCCTCTGCAAAAATTACAAAATGAATACAACCCAGTAGGGGTCTAATGCTTGATTAAAATGTGAAATAGACAATTTCCTACATGAAAAATTAAACCCTGGTCCTTGGTTCTTGTAGTAAAGCAGCTAAATTCATAAATACAACTAAAATCCATCTGGGAAGTTGAAAAAAAACTTGGATCAAAGCATGCCCGTGCTCTGAGGGAGGTAGGAAATGGCTAAGCAATTGAACGCCTTACCTAGCACAGTAAACAAGTGTTATGTAAGATCTGCTGTAGAGAATCTTATCTCCAGCAGTTGGTATTAATGTTAGGAAACATTGATTTATCTTGTTAGTTTCCCTTTTAGAGGACTGAGATCAAGGCATTCCTATTGGTTTTAACTGAGATTTAACTGCATTCCTAAAAGCTGGCCTCCTCAGTTTCTGCTTGGGGCAGGGAAACTGGGGCTGGCTTCTGAATAGGCTGGCCCAATCTTTCTTAATGGGCACAAAACAGAGGTGGGTTCCTGCCGGTTCGGACCGGTACTATAGAACCGGTAGTAAAAATAGGGACTGGTTCTCCGAACCGGCAGTAACGGCAGCCTGGCCACACCCCTGAGCCGGTTCTTTCAGCAGCGCCGTAGGCGCTGACATGTTGTTTTTTGCTTCTGCGCATGCGCAGAAGCTTTGTTTTAGCACTGCGCATGCGCGAAGCACACGCGCGCCTGCGTGGCGTGCCACTGAGCGAACCGGCAGCAACGAAAACTGGAACCCACCCCTGGCACAAAATATCTGCTGGGGGCTATTAAGAAAGACTTGGGGGCTGCTTCCTGCCTCTAAAAAACATGCTTCTCCATTTCTCATTTAGAGAAATATAATATTCTGCCTTTTTAATATTCCTCAAAATATTTCATTCTTCTGGGGGGGGGGGCTTCCCACACCTGTATTTTATGATCTCTATGGAACTGAGTTTAGGGTGCCCCTCTGTTTTTTCCCCTGGCCAAATTCCAATTGTTAAGAACTCTGTGGCAGATGTTGCAACAGATGTTGCATTGTGAAAAAATTGTTAATTGTTTCCAATTTAAAAAATAAGAAATAATTAAATGTCTAGCTTTCTTCTTTGAATGGAATAGAAAAATTTGGGTCCTCCACTCCCTTTAATTAGATCTGGGGGCAGACAAAATAGACAGATTGATTTATCCCTAAGGAAAGCTAACTTGCAACAGCCTTCTGCAATTTTGTTATTGTACAGCAAGATGGTATTCCAGTATTGAAAACACATTTTTTTTCTTGCTGAATCCTGGTCTAGTTAAGGTCCTCATTTTTATTTTAATTAGATTAACTACTGATTGGAGGGATGCTACAAAGGTAGCAATGGTGCAATGAAATGATATAACTAGTCTAACTTATGGTTTAACAACAAACATACCTGGGGTTGGCTGCAAATATCTGGTGTGTGATTTGTCTAAAGAATGTCATCTCACTGTAGTCAGCATGATTATTTTTGCCAGGGTTTGTTAAAATTACCTGACTTGGATGGAAAGATTCTGAGCCACTACCCAAGCAGCAGTCCCAGAGGGATGAATCGAAAGAAATTTTCTAGATTTTTTTTCTCTGTAGCTCCCAGCTGAATCCAGACCACTTCTGACTCTAATACTTCCATTGTGGGCTTCTCCTACCACATCTAATTTGGTCAAGTTCTCTTTTTAGAAAGTTTCTCTGCTGATAAACAGAGGGAAAGATAGATAGAATCCTAAACCTATTTGCCTCAAATATGTTTTCCGTCTTGCTTTGATTTGGGAAGAATAAATATCAAACCATCTCTAGATACAGCCCTTAAGCTGCCTTTAAACACTGATTGTTCTGATGGCTTTTAAGTTATGGTAAATGTAGTAAATCATTAGAATTTGCATAGGAGGCAGTGATGGCTTGACTCTTCCCATGTATCATGGCACAGAGAAGAAAAGGGAAGACTGTAGGAAAATGCTTATAGAAACACATTTTGATGAAATCATCTTGGAAACTGAATGGAATGAATAATGAAAAAGTTCATTATTAGTTTAGTGTTAGTTCAGTGTTGGTTTAACAGCAACACATTTTACAAAATAAGGGACTAGGTGTAAACATTCCACAGACTCAAGTTGTTCTAGGACAGTGATGGCGAACCTTTTTTTGCTCGCAAGGGGGCATGCACGCGCGATAGCATGCGAGCAGGCCTCACTGAAGCCTCCGGACTTCCGGTAGGCCCGTTGGTCCATTTTTCGCCCTCCCCAAAGCCTGGGGAGGGAGAAAAATGGCCCAACGGGCCTACCAGAAGTTCATTTCCGAACTTCCGGTAGGTCCATTGGGTCAGTTTTTTGCCATCCACAGGCTCCGGAGGCTTTCCTGAAGCCTGGGGAGGGTGAAAACGGCCTCCCCCCCCCTCTGGAAGGCCGAAAAACAGCTGGCCAGCGCGCACATGCGCGCTGGAGCTGACATAGGGCAACGCCTCACGTGCCCTCAGATATGGCTACGCGTTCCACCTGTGGCATGCGTGCCATAGGTTCAGCATCACGGTTCTAGGATATTGTGCCTGGATATGTAATTGCAGTGTAGGAGTAATAAATTTTAACATAGCTGAATGGCAAACTCCTCCTTTCCTGGGAAGGACCCCCTGGTCATGATTTCTGAATGCCAAATGATAGAAGGTGAAGAGATTAGACTTTGCTCTATCACAACCAGCCTGCCTTCCATTGAGGACCTGTATACTGCACAAACCAGAAAGAGAGCTGAGAAAATACCTACAGATCTCTCACATCCTGGGCATAATCTATTTCAACGTCTCCCCTCAGGATGCTGCTAGAGAGCATTGCATGCCAAAACAACTAGATACAAGTTTCCCCCTCCGTGCTATCACTCTGCTGAATACTTATTTCCCACTGCACTGTCTCATTTCTCATTTTTTCTCATCTTTCCTACTCTATTCTCCTATTGGTTGCTTATGATTTATCAATTGTTGTTTGTAACTTATGATTAATGATTGTAACTGTGATTTATGATCTATGACCTATTACTTATTGTTTATATATATATATACTGTGAGCTTATGCACCGGAGAGAAATTCCTTGTATGTCCAATCACACTTGGCCAATAAACTATTCTATTCTATTCTATTCTATTCTATTCTATTCTATTCTATTCTATTCTATTCTATTCTATTCTATTCTATTCTATTCTATTCTATTCTATTCTACTCTACTCTACTCTACTCTACTCTACTCCACTCCACTCCACTCCACTCCACTCCACTCCACTCCACTCCACTCCATTCCATTCCATTCCATTCCATTCTGTGGTGGGTTGCTACCAGTTCGGACCGGTTAGCATGAGCTGGTGGCGGAAATTTGGCCCCGTTCGCTGAACCGTTAGTGATGGCTGGTTTGCCACACCCCCAAACCAGTTCCCCGGTCACCGCTGCTTGAAAGCGACTGGCAACGAACCCTCTGTGCATGCGCAAAGGCTTCTGTGCATGCGTAGAGGGTCAGTACCCGTTTGTGACGCGCACGTGCACTTCCGAACCGGTAGGGAAGGTAAGAGAAACCCACCCCTGATTCCATCCCATCCCATCCCATTATCACAGATAAGTGATAGAATTCCTGGCAAAGTGCTGGCAGTGACAAATCAGAATAGAGAAATTGAATCAGTTGGGGTTGGAGATGGGCTTTGGATAGTGAGCAGGTAGGTGATGGAGCTGGCAGAGGTAGCTAGCTAGTATAGAGACCATGCTAGTCAGCCATTTGAGAATCCATGCCTAGTGGTAGAATTAGCAAATAGCCAGGCAGAAAAGGCAGAAATAGTTCAGTGGTAAAGTAAAATGCCAGTTAAAAGTTTTAGCAAAGCAGATGTAAGTATAGGCTTGTGATGGGCTGTCTGGCAGAGGTCGGCACAGAGAAAATGGCATTTAAAGATTTGCTGCCTCTGATTAAAAGTAATACATGTTTGAACCCTGCTGATAAGTGTTTGCTGGAACCCATGCATTTGCCATGAAGAAGTTCAAACAGCCCCAGGCAAAGGGATCAGAAAGCAAAAACAAAGCTGAGCTTGTCAACACATTTTGCCAACTGAGAACTGAAAAAGCAAATGAAGCCTAAAGCCTTCGTAGCTTCGCAGCTTTGCATTTGAGGAAACAAAATCTTGGAAATAATTATTTGCAGGTAATGCCAGTTGTAGACCGGATCTTAATTGTAAAGCAATATGAATTGGAACACAATCGTTCCATGGTGAATAACCCTGTATTCCTTACTCCTACATCTAAGGGGTTATCTTTAAAAAAAAATCTTAGAAACCTTAAAACCTCAGATCTTTGCTGAGAGCTTGAAAATTGCCCCAAGCAAAAGGTTTGATCTAAGACCAAATACTTGGCTTGATCATCCTTGTAATGAGATATTGCTTCTTTGATTAAGCCTACAGGGTCAATGAATAAGGGAGGGAGTTGCTTTGAGCAGATGCATTGTACAAAATCCAGTTTATTTACACCCACTCACCCACAACCACACACACACCAGCAGCAAGAGCACTTGAAACAGAGTAGGGAAGGGCATTCAATCTTTGTGGAGGTCCAGTTTAGGCAGTCCCAGTTCATCTTCCAGAGGCTCACTGATTCCATCAGCTCAGATTCCAAGGACATTGGATAAGTGGCCACAATCTCACCTTCTTTGTTGAACATGATCCCACTCTGAACACTTCTTGGTAGGCATGAATGCTGTTTCTATGCAATGAATTGAGGTAAAAGGTAAAGGAAAAGGTTTCCCCTGTCCAGTCGTGTCTCACTTTAGGGGGTGGTGCTTATCTCCATTTTGTAGCTGAGGGAGCCAGCATTGTCTGAAGATGCTTCCGTGGTCATGTGGCCATCATGACTATATGCCGACGTGTACGGAACTCTGTTATTTCCCACCAAAGTGATACCTATTTATCTACTTGCATGTTCATGCTTTTGAACTGCTAAGTGGGCAGGAGCTGGGGCAAGGAATGGGAGCTCATCCCGTCACGTGATATTTGGGTCTCAAACTGCCGACCTTCCAGTCATCAAACCCAGTGTCTTAATCACACTGCATGAATTGAATTGAGACCCACCTTTCTTTGAAAAATTCTGAATCCGAATTTGGCTAAATACACTGTACAGCTTACTTGACTGAAAATAAAATTCCAGATATTAAACGATTCTCCCAAATCCTCAAAATACAATCCTGTAGGTGTCTTTTTGTGGTCCCACTAAATCATTTAAAATTAGGGACAGTTGGTCTCAATATTGTACCGTCAGCAAGCTCATTGCCAGTAGGTTTCTCAGTTCAGTTTAAATTGCTGGATTTAATCCTAAACGGTAAACAGTTTGAACACAAGTTACATGACAGACTGCCTTTGTTTGCATCAGCCTGCTTGCATAGAGGCTCTTTTTATTTACTCATCACCACAGTCTATGAGTTGGGAGATTATAAGGGAGAGAACCTTTTCAATAATAACCTTATTTCTCTGGACTGAGCTTTCATCCCAATCCTACAGTGTAGGTCATGGAAGGTCTCTGAAAATTCATTTATTTTTCTTAGCTTTTTCCTGAAATATATTTTTGGTTGCTGAGTTTATTCAGATTTGCTGTACAGCATGCCTTTAAGGTAGCCTAAAATTATGCACATGGTAATGCCTAATTTTGAAACGGATGTAGGCAGAGAATGTTAAAAAAAGTTATGAAAGTTAGCAACTAAATAAAATCTAGTAAGTTTTTTGTTTATTCCCTCCTCATTATTTTTAAAGTAACGATTTTTAAAGAAGTACAATTTTATTTTCTGATTTTCTGTTCAAGGAGTCCTTGTTCGTTAATTATATTTGATCAGGGAGTTCAGCTTACTTGTCTTTCAAGAGGTTCCTGGAGGAAAGCCATGCACATTTAGAGACATGATTTGTGTATACACATTTTTTTTACTTCTTCAAGTTCCTCCGTATTTGCCATTCAATGCCATTTTTCATTGTATTATTTAAAGTATTATAATTTTCTCACTAATTCCATCAATTTCTGAACATTTAGTTCAACTAGTTTAGTTTAATTAGTTTAATAATTTTTAATCAAACCGAACCTTTTAAAGGTTTGTTTTATGCCTTTTTGAGTATTTAAACTGTTGTTTTATGAATGAAAAAAAAACCCGATCATTTATGCCTTTAAAATTTTTGAAATTCCGTTTTTGCTTTGAAGCTACATAATTTGAGATAAGGTGTTTATAGATGTTACATGCAATGATTCCAATTAGCAGCTTGAATGCCATAAGCACACAGGTTATTAGATTAAAATGATCAGGTGTTGTATCTTTTGTTTTGTATTTAATCTTCAGAAATATTCACTGTGTAGTGAGATAGTGATCTATTAAAGCTTGCTGAAATGTTTGATTAAAATGATTTGTGAGATGAGAATATAGAATGGATACATGTTGGAGTCAAATTCCATGAATGTTATTACATCAGCTTAGGTTTTGCTCCTTTTTTATATCATATATCCATGTGGCCATTTTGCTGTGTTTTATTTAGTTATCCCAAAACTTTTTCCAAATTCCAATATTCATTCCTTATTTAAAGGGGATTCAATTGGTTTTGTGCTTTCAGTTACATATTTTTTTTAAAAAAAAGGTTGTTTATTTGAAATTGCTTATTTTGTTCAAATTGCTTAGTCCTACTTTAATCATTTTTTTAAAAAGTTTACAATACTCTTTAATTCTTCCATGACGTCCACAGTCATTTTACTAGCCAAATTGGATTGCTTTTGCACACCTGTTTTATTTTCTCATTTTTAAAGTTTTTATTGGTTTGAATTTGTAGATTGCTAAAAAAAACCTTTTTCAAAATTGATTTCTTTTATTTTCCAATCTAATTTTACAATTTGGCATCTGATATTTAATTTAGTGATCTGCTTTCAATTTATTACCCAGTTCTGTTATTTTTACTGCTGTGAGACTGCACGTGAGATGATTCATCTGCAATCCTTTTTTGTCTTAATTGATTGGGCAACCATATTTACATTACCGTGTACCAAATTTTATTTAATTTTTTTCTTCTGATTTCAAAGGAGATAAAAACCTTTTCCAAAACCTCTTCTCTTAATTGGCTGCTTCCAAATAAATATTTATGTACCAATTAAGGAGAATATGATGGTGATTTGTTTTACAGCACGTTTTTCTTTTTCAGTTTCAAATCTTTTACTTCCAATATGTGCCTTATTGCTCCAATTTATTATGTACAGAGACTGATTTTCTGTATGAAATGTCTCTAATCCACAAACCATTGTTCAATGATACTTGATTCCAGAAATTTTCTTTTCTAAATTTCATACATTCATTTTTAGAAATGATAAATGAATGGATTTAATTCATAATAGCATGTGATCATTTCTTAATATTCACTGAATGTCCATATAATACAGTGATTTCTTTCTAGTGCTTTCTTTCCAGTTCTTTACTTTAGTAAACTGAATTGAACCTCGTATCCCGCTTGTCACTGAATGCTCAGAAACCATACCATTAGATGATTCTCCTTATTGACTTGGGTGATGGCCAATTCCTTGTGGATTTTTTTTTGTCTGCTTTTCACAATTTCGAATGGCTAGTTGGGATACTTTTGGTTTAATTCCCTCAGTTGGTTTTGCATAATGTTCTGGATGACCAAACATTTCATTAGCATAATCTTTATGTCTGATTTAGACACAATGCAACATGATGACATGGTCAAAAGTAAACAATCAAATCATACTCCAAAACAAAAACAGATAGGAACTAGATCTCTTACCCCCAAATGAGTAGGAGTCATTCTAGCTGTTTGTATAGATTGGTTGGGATCTTGAAGTATTTTTGTGTGTGCATGTGAATTGCTGAGTGCAGGAATCTGACCTGACCAAGGATTAGTGAAAAAGGTTTTATAGCTATAGGATAATAATCTGCAGGAATTACATTGTAGCAGAGGTGGGTTCCACCCGGTTCGGACTGGTTCGCCCGAACTGGTAGCGACCCACTGGTGACATCACGATGACGTCACGGAGCCGGTTTGGTCGATGCCGGTCCATGGATGCCGCCATCTTTTTTTTGAATTTTTTGGGATTTTTTTTTGAATTTTTTTTTTGAATTTTTTTCTGGATTTTTTTTCTTCTGCACATGCGCAGAAGCTGAGTTTCCGGCACTGCACATGCATCACCATCTTGTTCTTGGCTTTTTTGGGGGGGGGATTTTTTGTTTTTTTTTGCACTGCGCATGCGCGCGCGCACAAAGCGTGCGAGCGGCCACGCGGCCACGTGGCGTGGGAGGAAGCGAACCGGCAGCGAGGTAAGTTAGAACCCACCCCTGCATTGTAGGAATAAGCAAAGGTAGCCCCTAGTTAGATACATCCTACCAGGAGGAGAGTCCAAGAGAGTGCGCTCTGAGCATGCACACCTGGAAAGAAAGCCAGAAGGAAGCGTCCACAGTTTAACCATCTCTTAGACCCACGTTTGTCTTAGTGTGGTCTTGAGACTCCAGGGATCCTCAGAGGGTCTGCAAAGTTCAATAAATGGCTATTTGAGAAATAAATTTAAAGTTCAATAAATTTAAATGTAAAGAAAAGTTTTCATTTCTAATAGAGTAAATATTGATATATATAACCCCCTAAACCAAAGCTCTCTGAGGTTCTCAACAATTTTTTAAAAGGTGAAGGGGTCCTAAGATCAAAATGCTTGAGCCACTGTCTTAGACAAAAGGAGCGGCAGAGGGATCAACAAAGAAGGGAGACAGAGTCAATCTTTAGCTCTCTTTCTACACCTTACTTTCCCCTTGTATTCAATAAATCATGAGATGCTGACACTGGGTTTGGACCTCTATCAAGAAAGAGTCAAGAATGTGAACATTACTATAAACAGAACTCATATTTAATGCTCAACAGCTGGAATTTTTGGTAATAGCTTATTCACTTTTCTACAATATCATTCCTTAAGGAATTCCTGGGTTTTGTTTTCCTATTTAACTGATCCTAGTCTAACTTGACATTCAGAAGCCCAATTAATTAGGATATCTAATTAATTCAGTTTCCCCTCGGCAGGTGCTCTTCTACTACTCCCACAATACTAAGAATAAGGGGCGGTACCGTCCAACACTTCCAGATGGCACTGAATTAGGAAATCTGCTTTAATGATTTAGCCTACCCCATTTTATGAAAAGAAGTGACAAAGGTTTATTCTGATTTCTGTAATGCCTTAGAACGTTTGTCATCTTTTTCATAGTAATGTTAGTAAACATTAAATTAAAAAGGGGAAAAAATACAAAGAAAAACAAAATAATGAAAAGAAAAAATAGAGTGCAGAAAATAAAAAAATAGAAAGAAAAATAAAAAAGGAAAATAAGAATATATAAAGAAAAATAAAAGAAATATATTAAGAAATGATTTCCCCCTTCAACATAAATGAAAATTCTTTAAAGCTTCAACAAGTCTGCTTTGTAAATCCAGTAGAGGAAATTTGGTTTGTTATTTGTAAATTTGGTTTGTTATTTGTTTAGTCTTTTTAATTATAAAGACATCAGTCCAGTGGTGAATTCCAATTTTTTTTACTATCGGTTCTGTGGGCGTGGCTTGGTGGGCGTGGTGTGGCTTGGTGGGCGTGGCTTGGTGGGCGTGGCTTGGTGGGCATGGCAGGGGAAGGATACTGCAAAATCTCCATTCCCACCCCACTCCAGGGGAAGGATACTGCAAAATCCCCATTCCCTCCCCACTCCTGGGGGAAGGATATTGCAAAATCTCCATTCCCACCCTACTCTGACAGATTAACAGAGTTGGAAGGGACCTTGTAGGTCATCTAGTCCAATCCCCTGCTCAAGCATTTCTATTTCTGACAAATGACAGTCCAATCTCTTCTTGAAAGTCTCAAGTGTTGGAGCTCTCACAACCTCCGAAGGCAAGCTGTTCCACTGGTTGATAGTTCTCACTGTCAGAAAATTCCTCCTTATTTCT
>QLTV01003675.1:91927-117944 GCA_003457575.1 Thermophis baileyi | reverse complement strand
ATATTGCAAAACACCCATACCCACAACACTCCTGGGGGAAGGCTATTGCAAAATCCCCATTCCCTCCCCCCCTCAGGGGAAGGATACTTGCAAAATCCCCATTCCCTCCCCACTCCAGGGGAAGGATACTGCAAATCCCCATTCCCTCCCCACTCCTGGGGGAAGGATACTGCAAATCCCCATTCCCTCCCCACTCCTGGGGGAAGGATACTGCAAAATCTCCATTCCCACCCCACTCTGGGGCCAGCCAGAGGTGGTATTTGCCGGTTCTCCGAACTACTCAAAATTTCCGCTACCGGTTCTCCAGAACCTGTCAGAACCTGCTGAATTTCACCTCTGCTTTGAACACATGACAAGATTTTCCTTTGCTGAGGAGCACAATGCTCAGCCTGTCGAGAGCCATAGAACAAAACCTGAATTGGTGTGACCTTGCTTCAGAGAGATGAGTTAGATATGCACATAGAAGCTTCCTACACTAATTAATAGTGTCCTTCTGCCACCAATGCTGTAAAATAAGCAAGGATAATAAACAGCCTGAAAATTGTGAGGTGTTAATTAGCATTCAGAGGCCATAACAAAATTGGGGAGAAGGGGCAAAAGGGACTTTGCAAAATGGTGCATGCATAGACTCGTGCTTAATTTGGCACCTCAGATTCCCTACCGATTATGCAAAATTTGCGCTGGATCTTCAGTTATTGGCAACCTTTATATGCGACAGATGAAGATTCAAGATGGCACAGAGACCTAATTTGCATTGTGGCCATGTGGTTTCTTCATTTGTTTCCCAGCACGCTTTTCCTAAGCACAGACCAGGAATGGAGAAAATATCTTATCCACAAACATGTGAACAGAACTTTAAGAATGTTTCATCTTGAAATTGATAAGAGGGTATTGAATACCCCAATGTGGCAAAGGCGATTGTCAAACTGGATCAAAAATAACTTTAATATTTGCAACCACTATGCATTTCTCTGGGAATTTTTAATGTGTTGATGTTAAACGGGAAATGTGTTGATTAACTCAAAATAAAATGTATTTTCCAATTGATGATTTCTCAGTGTAGCTGAGGCTAAAGGAATACATATATGATTAACCATGTTTGTTTTCTAATCATCAAGCCTTGGGTATAATTCAGGGGTGGGTTCTTCTTTTCTTCGCTGCTGGTTCGCTCAGTGCCGCGTGGGCGTGCGCTTTGCACATGCGCAGTGCTTAAAAAAAGCTTCTGCGCAGAAGCAGAAGCAGAAGCAAAAAACAAGATGGCGCCGCCTATGGTGCCGCCGAAAGAACCGGTTCGGGGGCGTGGCAGGCCTGGGTCGCTGCCGGTTCTAGCGACCCAGGCCACCAAGTTACTACCGGTTCTATAGAACCGGTCCGAACTGGGAGGAACCCACCTCTGGTATAATTTCCAAGATATCAGTAAGGCATTATGTTTTCCATTTATTGTATATTTCAGGTCATTGTCTAACTTAGCATCTAATTCCTCATCCCCTAAACTATTGTTAGATAATTCTGCAAAAAATATACAGATAAGCCTCGATTTACAGTTCATTTAGTGACTGTTCAAAGTTACATTGGCACTGAAAAAAGTGCCTTATGACAGTTTTTCACATTTATGACTGTTGCAACATCCTTATGGTGACATGATCAAAATTCAGATGCTTGGCAACTGGCTCATATATATGATGGTTGCAGTGTCCCCGGATCATGTTATCCCCTTTTGCGACATTCTGACAAGCAAAGTCAATGGATAAACCAGATTCACTTAACAAACATGTAATTAACTTAACAACTGTCATGATTCACTTAACAACTGTGGCAAGAAAGGTCGTAAAAATGGGGCAAAACTCACTTAACAAATGTCTCACTTAGCAACATAAATTTTGGGCTCAATTGTGGTCGTAAGTCAAGGACTACCTGTATATGGCTCCTCAGCTTCATCTGCAGGTATTTGTTCCATTAGTGTGAGTCCAAGGATCTGTGATTTGACACTTCATCTTCTGTGGTTGTGATGCTGGCAAAAGGAAGAACCACAATTTAATGAGAGTAGGGTGACCAAATATCTGAACAGGCAAAGGAGGACACAGATAACTGGAAGGCGGACAAATGGGTGGTGGTGGTGGTGGTGGTGGCAGGGGGAGAAGAACACACTAACCTTCTTGGCATTCACAAGAAAAATTACTGTGAAAAACCACAAAAGAAAACAAATGTATGGAAGCATGTGAAATTACTTTTTCCTGTATCAGAAAGACTTGTTTGCAAGGATGGACTAGAGTCAATTAGGAGGCAAAAGTATTCTGTATTGTAATTGCTTGAGGTCTTGTCAATTTCAGACAGCCATGCAAACGGCTTGAGAGAGGGTTCTAATCAACTAATTAATTAGAGGTGAGCTTCTTAACTTGTTAAGTGGTTACTACTTATCAGGGAAGAAAAAACTTGCACAGGAAGAGATAATCAACAACTTGAACAATATTTGCTTTAAAGCAGGGGTCCTCAACCCCCAGGCCACAGAATGGTACTGAGCTGCAGCCCGTTAGCAACTGGATTGCACAAATGAATGAAGCGTCATTTGCGCATGTGTGGGTTCTAGATAGTGCACAAACACACACACACACACACACACACACACACACACACACACACACACAGAGGTTGTGGAAAAATTGTTTTCCACGGAAGCAGTCCCTGGTGCCCAAAAGTTTGGGGAGTGCTACTTTAAAGCTAACCCTGATGGACAGAGGACACACAAGCAAAATACTGTTAAATCCTTTGTGATATGCAATATATTGGTATTTGGGTCTCTGTAAATGATTTCTTTCACAAAACGAAATGTTGACAACTAGTGGTGTTAGAATATGGGAGATAAGGAGGGGAGGGGAACTTTGAAGCTGTTCTCTGGTGATCTATGTTGTGTTTCTTTGGGAAATATCCATATGATATATATACCACTGAATGAACAGAGTTGCATTGCTCAAACATAGTGTTGCTATATTGGCTCACAATGCCAAAGTCTTCCTTCTGAAGTATCTTTCAGTACATTCTGAGCTTCATGTTTGAGAGCTTATACATGCGAACTTTATCATTCAGCTATAAATATGACAATTTATATATTTGCTACTCATTGGTTACCATGGAGGTATTCAGCTTGTATCTATTTTAAGCTGCAGGTGAATAGTTTGGATGCCATAATAAACAGAAAGAAGTGTACAGTAAAAACACAGTTCGTGTGAACAGAAAAAAGCCTCTTCATCAATTTAAAATCAATTTCATATACAATGGTACCTTAGTACCATTGTATATGAAATTGCTGCTTTGAACTGCTTTGAAACTCATCAAATTTTGTACTCAACATATTTTGATGGGAAAATTTTGTCCCGGTATTCATCGTTTGTTTGGTACTCAACTCACAAGTTAGAAATTGTCAGTGTCACCTGCCTTGTGACTACATTATTCCTTATGGGAAAAAATTGGTATTCGTTTTTGGTACTCATCGTGCCTCCTGGAACCATTTAATGATGAGTACCAAGGTACCACTGTATTATATTGAAATAATTGGATTTTTTTCACATTAAAATCAAAGGAGGCATGTTCTGGTCTGGAAAAGTGAAGCAAGATTCAGTCAATGTTGATTTTATTACCTGTCCAACTTCATTTTCTTTTCAGAAGACCTCCTACTTTTAGACTTTGGCTACTTTTGATTTCATATTTGTCCTTTATGTCACATTTCTTTTCCTTTGATTACTTCTTCATCTCTGACCCAGTTACTCATTGACGCCCCACCTTGATCCACCATGCCTGCTGGATACATCAGTCAAGTCACACATCTACCAACATTTTTCTTTCTTTGCAGCACAATTCATGAGAAAGGTTCAACTTATTTTCCAAAGCACCAGAAGGCAAGACAAGAAAAATGGATGGAAACTAATCAAGGAGAGAAGCAACCTGGAATTAAGGAGAAACTTCCTAACAGTGAGAACAATTGACTAGTGGAATTGCCTTCAGAAGTTGTAGGGGTTTCATCACTGGAGATTTTTAAGATAAGACTGGACAGCCGCCTATCTGAAATGATATAGGGTCTCCTGCTTGAGCAAGGGGTTGGACTAGAAGACCTACAAGGTCCCTTCCAGATCTATTCTGATTGATTGTTTGATTTCTTACTTTTCACACATTTTGCTGCTCTTTTGTATATAAAAGAGTTAAAACTAAATAACCAAAGGCCACTTCCTTTTGGATCATCCAGGCTAATTATTCATAATATTGTTTCCACTGGCTCTGGAAGGTCATTTTTTGCCAGTTACCTGTTTTTGCTCTTTGTTACATTTTTGGTAGCTGTGTTGCATGATGTATGCGCTTTCTCTAAACAGATGAGGAGCGTGCCAAGTGCAAAATAAACTGGAAATTATCTGCAGTAATTTTCCAATGATCCCAAGGTGAAGAATGGCACTGCTTCCCAATCTGTTGGAAACCTTTACATTACATTTTCTTCATTCACTTATAAGATCATAAGGATTGAAAATGTATGTATTTATGATAGTCCATGACTGTAACAAAGGTTTGGTTTGATTTGATTGACATATGTATTTACAGGAATTTCAGCTTTCCAAGTGATAGTCTATATGATGTAGCCTTGCATGGAACCCTGGTACAAAGTATTAAACTATGTTTTTGAGGAGGGATTCCTAAGAGGAAAAGATAAATCAGCATAGTTGAGTATGCTCACTAGGGTAAGCTGCTTGGTTGCCTGTTGGAACAAATAAAGAAGACAGGAAGAAAGGGAGAAATGAGATGGAGAGAAATACAATCCACACCTGGTGTGATATGCCACACTACAGTTTACGTACTAATTGTAAAGTCAAGTGATGTGGTATATAGAGCTGTGGTGGCGCAGTGGTTAGAATGCAGTATTGCAGGCTAATTCTGCTGACTGCCAGCAGTTCAATCCTGACCGGCTCAAGGTTGACTCAACCTTCCATCCTTCTGAGGTCAGTAAAATGAGGACCCAGATTGTTGAGGGCAATATGCTGACTTGGTAAACCACTTAGAGAGGGTTGTAAGGCACAATGAAGTGGTATATAAGTCTAAGTGCCATTGCTACTGCTATAAGAAGTCTATAACCAAAATTTGGCTACTGGAAAATAACAGAAAGACAGCCAGGTGAGTCTGCAGAGTCTGAAGGTCTGGCTGCTAATGGAATCTTCATGGCTCATTGTAGAATGTTGCATATATCTGAAAAAGAAAAGGTAAGGAGATGGAATGGAATTTGGGAAAAGAGGAGACAGAATGCTGAACAGCATTGTATTACCTATCGCAACTTGCAACAATATTTTATCCCAAACTGTTGTCTTCAGTCCAGGGTGGGCATCCTTTTTTGAATTATTGGCCACTCTTAGAAATTCCCTTACTGCACAATAGAGACACAGGAGAATACTAGTGATAGCGTGACATTTCTCCCTTCACATTTATTTTAAACATACTAATATACATGTCAATAGGCAAATCTTTGATATGATTTCTTACTGAAAAACTAGTGGAAGATTATGACACTTGTCTAAGTGATTCAGAATGCAATAAGAACAAGACTTACAAACACCACAACATCTACATAAATCCTCACTTAAGACACAGTGATAAATTCTGAAATATATTTGATTGGAAGGGTAAAGTGATATCCTGGGGGGGGGGGGAGAATAGCTGACTGTATTTCTTGGAAGGGTAAAGTGATATCCGGGGGGGGGGGGAGAATAGCTGACTGTATTTCTTTTCTATAACCTTGCTTTCTTTTTTAAAGCAAAATCTTTAGCTGCAGGGTCAGATAGTTGACAATAAGAAAGACCGCTGTGAAGTCATACTCCGAGACAGCAAACTATCTGAGAGATGAACAAAGAATTAAATCTGGAAATCATCTTCTAGCAGATTCCTCTATTCCAAAAAATATTTGCATGCTTTTGGGGAGTCAAAATTTTGATGTTTAGCATCTGAAAGCAAAATCCTCTGCTTGAGAATTACAAAAGGAAGTGACTTTCATAGTTGACTTTTCAAATGCACATTTATCACTGAATAACATAATTTACCTTGATTCTCAGTCAAACACACCAGTCATTTTTAACTGAAAAATCCTATGTTTGATGGCACTGAGTCACCATCTGTTGTAATTGATTTAACTATGGCTTATTCACACCTGCATACCATCAGGCTATCACTGGCAAACAGACAGGTGTGAAATTCATTCACTTGCTGTGATTGTGGAGTGTGTAGGCCCAGTTCAACCTTCCCCACTATTGGACGCTTTCACTTTGCTATAAATGGAAAACCTTGCAGGCCAAAGAAGTAACTTTGGAAGTGTGTGAAAAAGAAACTGTGGGCTATGGGCAGGGGGCCAAAGGCTAGCTGACTTTGTTTTGCATTTTTGTGGCTTTGTGGATGAAAGGCAGATGGGCATGTGTGATTGAGGAAAAGGGAAAATAGGGAAATAACAACAACCACAAAAAGCTCCAAACCTTCTCCTCATGAAAAGTTCAAAAATATCTTTGTATGTAATATAAGTGGGTTGGTTCAAGGTTCCAGACAATTTTCAGCTGTTTCTGTTTAAAGGCTCTGTGACTGTATTCCTAAAAAGTCCGTGCACATTTTACATTTTCATTCTTCATCAGTGACTCATTGATTTTTTTTAATTTTTTTAAAAAATCCTCCTTTTGCAAAACAAGCAGTGGTATACAACTGTCTGGAACTTCTTGAGTAAAACCATAGTTTAATCATCTGGGACTACAGCTTTTGAACCATAAAAACATAAACAAATATTTGATTTTTATCCTGAATAAGTGCGGAACAACTTCTTTTATCCCTGCACGTATGTTTCTTTCTTCCCTTTGTACATCCAACTTTGTAATTTTTTTCCAAGTCCTTTAGTTGGTTTAAATACATTGGGACAATTGTTACTTATGAGGGAAACCTGTGACAGGAATGATGCTGATATTCGCTTGATTTGCAATAGGGACTCACAAAAATGAATCTTTGCACATACAGGCCCACAATTATCATTGTCTGGTCTCCCAAATTAAGTCGGACAAAATGCAAGTTTCTTTGCTTCAGAAACATAAAGAATAGAAGTAAAAATCACAGCCCCGCTCCAAGTTCCCTCACACCCATTCTGTTAAAAGGGAAAGAAAAAGAAAAAAAAAGAAAAAAGAAAGGAAGGAAATACAGAATCCAGGGTCTTTTGTGTTGTTCATAGTAGCCTAAGAGAAGAGAGACACTCACAGGTTTTTATCCATTCCCTTCTCCCTTGGGGTGCCACACTGAGGGAAAGTTGGGAAAGTTGTCAAGCCAATATTGTCTTTCAGCTTCAAGCTTAGGAATCAGAAGGAATGGGTGAGGCATATGAAAAACAGCCCACCCCAAACTCAGCTCCAGAATTCTCAGCTGGAAACCAGATTCAAAGTAGTTGTTCTTTCACCACAATTGAATTAAGAGTCAAATGAGGTTACTGCCAAAGAGAGATGACAGCATAGAGTGGTGGGGTAAAAAAAATATTCTGTCCAGTGTCCCAGGGCTCAGACATCACTATCACAAGTCCCACCCTAGGCTATTAAGTCTCAGATCTATCCCAATTGTATATCTCACTTGCATTTCTGCACTCTGTTAGCTGAATCTTGCTAATACCCAGGACATAAAATCTGACACAATTTATTAAGCAATAATGTCAAGCTCAGAAAACTTGAAGCACCATTAGGGGAAACAAAACAACCACTTCATAAATGCATGGCACATAAATGCTGGTTTGAAGGAGGGGTCAAAGAGGCCATCTATGTCAAAATTGAACAGCCCTCTCTCAACAGAGGGGAGAGGTATGGCATCATCTACAACACAGTCCTTTCAAGAGTTCCAAGAAGGCTCCACACCCATTTGCACTACTCAGGTAACCCTGAACACACAAATAAACCTCCAGGTGGCCTTAATGACTTGCTAAAAGAATGCAAATGACCAGCTGTCTGCAAGGAGTATAAATCACTGGTGGTCCGCGAGAAAATTTTGGTGGTCCACAGAAAAATTATTTACATTTTTTATATTGCACTAAATACTATTTATCTTTTTAAAAAATTCATATTAGTGGTCGCGGGATTTAAAATTATGAATTTGGTGGTCCCTGAGGTGGGAAAGGTTGGTGACCCCTGGTATAAATCCTTCCATTCCCCACCATCCAGTCAGAGCTGAAGAAGCTTCTTGGATGAGAAGTGAAAAGTCTTCAAAGAAAAACCAGAAAGACCAGTTGCCTCTTGAAAAAGCACGTTTGGGACAACCATGACCTGGATGACTGAGAATCTCCATAGACAAGCACCATTAGGTTTTCCTTATTGGATCTGGAGACCTAAAACTATTTCAAGATTCCTAGCAAAGATTCAATCTATGCGACACCTTTCCCTTTTAGGGCAGATTGGGCAACGTTTTGAAGTTTTCAGTTAACATTTGGGAAGAGCCCCAGGATCACAGTAGTGATAATGATAATACAAATAGTTTTGCTTTTCTGAGTTTGTACGAGGCCTTTCTTGGCCTTTCTAGACTATGCTAAGTCTGCATTTAGGCTTATATTACAATTTTAATGTGATTCAAAATGTCAGAAGACTACTCAACTCAACATGCAATTGGGACAAGAAGCATATGGGAGATTATCTCCTGCATCTTAACTATATGCTCACATTCACATCTATACAGAGTGTAATGTAGTATGATTGAACTAGAATGGGAAGATCCAGGTTCAGGTTCTCCCCCTAAAATATATAGTTCATTGGTGACTTTGATCTATCAGTCTTCTTCGGCCCATCTCAATTCCCAGGACTGTTGTGGGGATAAGCAGATAGCCATGAACTCCTAGAGGAAAGGTATGATAGAAATATCCTAAAGAGATAAACACTCTCCCGCTCCCCCCAAAAAGCCTTACCGGCCATATAGATTATTTTACTTTTAGGAATGTCACTCACATGTAACAAATTAGTATCATGGATCCTAAACTAATCATATAAACATGGATATAATTAGTTCATTCCATTGACTGAATGGAATTTAACACCTGAGAATAATAAAGCAGGCAACAAAATTGCTCATCAGCTAAGTATGTCATCCTTTCGTTGGATCGGCTGTTGAAAATGGGATAAGATGCAGAAATAGTTGACAAGCTCAGCAGACAGCTGCTGTCTTCTTTTTTAAAGTGTATATAGGCTACAGCAATACACATTTCATTTTTCATGGAAAACCAATTGGAATTCTTTTATTGTGTCACTTGTTTCGTCTGATTAAATAGATGGTGCGTCTGTGTGAAAGAAACCCTTTATCATGTCTAAAGTGTGAAAATCCCTAAGTGTTGTCCTCCCCCACATCTTCTAAAATGACATGCTTGGGTAATTTATCTTTCAGTGAACGTTGGCATTAATGGATTCATCAAGAATTTTATGTAAATGTTGCAGAGTATACTTTGCCACTTGTAAAAGACTGTGTTGGGATGTTTGAGTTTGAGGACCAAAGTTTGTCAAGTTAACAGGCAATTTTTTGTTCCATCCCACCTGCTCTCTGGAAATCAACTTTAGATGGTTGCACTAAAGACAGGAAAGCTGTTTCTATCTGTTGGTTAAAAACTAGTCTCAGCAATGATCTTTTGTGGGACCTCCCAGGCTTTGTAGCAAATTGATAAATTCCACAAGAGGAAAACAAGCTGGAGAGCAAACTAAGAGATATTAGTGCAATCTTATTGAATCCATGTGGTTCTGTGTAAATGAGCATACACACAGATGCATAAAGAGAATCCTGTAATATATGAAAGCAGAGGAAGAGAAAGAAGTAGAGGGAAAAAGGAAAAATAACAACAGAAAATAAGAAGGGAAGTGTAAAAAAGGAAGCAACAAAACATACAATAAATATAGGAAATGTTTATAGTCATCAGTCTATAAACATTTTTATAGTCATCAGTAAACCTTGACCACTTAATGTAATATTGGTCAGTCTTTCCATTACATCAGTAGACATTCAGCTCATAAACAGAAAGTGAGCAGCAGTGATCCCAGACTGTTAAATCGAGTTGCACTGACTTTTCAACACTCTAGACCAATTGTTATTTTTCTGTCCTTCATGCTTGATAAATCCATAATGCATTCTTTAGTCATAAGCTCCAATTTTTGGTATATGTTTAAATTGTCCATTCATATCTTAAAAGTATCCCTTATAGCACCATATTAATAAATGTATGGATATTAAACTAAATGGTATGATAGTGTAATACGAATACTGTAGACTTGCTTGTCAATAAGCTGACTTAAAAGTTTAATTTTTATACTTAACCATGATAGATAAATAGACCATACATACACATATCTGCAATATTCAAATTGGAATTTATCACAGACCATACGTTTGTCATGTGAAGAAAGATTAAAATTATACTTCTGTCCCAACAATTTCCAAATATCCCCTGAAGCATTTAATGTAGGAAATAATTAACTAACTATTATAATTTGATCTACATGGAACTGTCTTTGAAGACATCTTGGGAGCTTCAGCTAGTCCAACTGTAGCGGATCAAATAATCATACCGGTAGGTAGAGTTCACTCTGGCCATGTTATAACCCTACTGTAGCACTAGTTACAACTAGGCTTCCAAGTACAATTCAAAGTGCTAATTGTAATCTTTAAAGACCTTTGTGGCTTTGAACTTGGATATTTGTGAGATCAGCACCCCTGCACAGAGAGAGGATCCCTAGATCAAGAGTGTATTGTCCTCAGGGACCCCAAGGGAGAGTCTTCTTGTTAGCAGCCCCCTTCCTTTGGAATAGCCCATCAATGGGGATGTTTGGCCCCATCTCTATTAGAAAAATTGGCTCTTTGAGAAGATCTGTCCCACCCACAGCAGTGGGAAAAGAATGTTGACAGTTGCCTTTAAGGAAGTAGCACCAGATGTAGATGAAAGAATTGGAAAAGATGGGGGGAAGAGTATTATGTTTTGTTTTGTTATATTTTAAAGGTTTGATCTTACCAGGGGTGGGTTCCAACTTACCTCGCTGCCGGTTCGCTCCCTCCCGCGCCGTGTGGGTGCGCCTTGTGGGTGCGCCTTGTGGGTGCGCACGCACAAAGCGCACGCACGCATGCGCAGTAACAAAAAATCTAGAAAAAACCTAAAGCCAAAAAAAAAAAGATGGCGACTGCATGCACAGTGCCAGAAGTCGGCTTCTGCGCATGCTCAGAAGGAAAAAAAAATTCAAAAAAAAAATTCAAAAAAATAATAATAATTCAAAACAAATTGAAAAAAAATTGAAAAAAAAAAGAGGGCGGCCTGCACAGACCGATCCGGTTTGGTGACATCATCGTGACGTCACCAGCAGGCCGCTACCAGTTCAGGAGAACCGCTCCGAACCGGGAGGAACCCACCCCTGGATCTTACCATTGTAAGAAGGAGTGGTATATGGCTTATTTATCATGCCACCTAAGCTTTCTTTTATAGTGAATCAGCAACAGAACATCTTTCATATAATAAGAACATATATCATATATGTCTTTGGGGCCAAAAATGTTGGATTTACATGTTGTAATAAGTCTCTCTTTTGTTTTTTGGTGTAGTGTATCATGTGATCCCATCCTTTCTGGCCTCTGTAACTCTTGGTTTGTAAACTGATAACCAGAACACACAGAGTAGTTGTTTGGTATATCATGGGTAAAAACACATTGGTTTAGTCCACAGGTGTCAAACTCTATCGCATCATGTGACGTATTGTGACATATTGTGATGTTTTTTGCCTTTGTGGAGCCAGGGTGGGCACGTGACGCATCCGGCTCATGGGCTGCCAATTTGACACCCCTGGAACTTTAGTCTGATATGTGAACCAAGTGAGGATGTTCGAAGACTACTCACTTTTAGAAACCTACAAAATATATGAAAAGAAAAAGGCAATAGATCATTATAATTTCTGCAGACCATTTTAGTTGACTGAGGATAGATTAGGACATTAGTCTGCCCTGATAAAATTCTTCTCTTTGAAGCTGCTAGTGATCACATGGAAAACTTTCAGTTTTTATTAGACTATGACAAAGGGCAAAAGGCCTACATTCTTTATCTTGTCTATCTGTTTTGGTTTTGATGCTGCATATTTTTGGTGATTGCTATTTATGCTTTAAGTATTTAATTCTTTGCACTTGACCCTATGTACTGTATATTTTATATGAAGTATTTATTTATTCAGAAAATATAAATATATGATTCTTATTGGGATATATGGATATAAACAGTATGTATATCTATATACAAATGAATATCTACAGTCTCTCTCTCTCTCCCTCTCTCCCCCCTCTCTCTCCCTCTCTATCTCCCCCCCTCTCTCTCACACACACACACTATACATATGTGTTCATGTCATCATGTTACAATATTTTATCAGTATAAATCCACAGATCACACATTAATAGTGTAGGTGACTTCCCAACCCAAGTGAGTGAGTGTATGATGAAGGAAGTAAACCTAAATATATTAAAGTAATAAATATAGAACCAATGACTTTCTAAAAAGAGATTTTTTATTTCATTAGATTTTTTAAATCTCACCTTTATTACTGTATAAGTAACTTAACATGGCAAACATTCATAATACTCCTTCCTCTTTCTATTTTCCCCACAACAACAACAACCCTGTGAGGTGAGTTGGGCTGAAAGAAAGTGATTGGCCTGAAGTAACCAAGAACTCCTAGTTACTAACTTGCTGCCATAACCACTAGACCAAACTGGTTTATACAACAAAGTGAGTCCTGGAACCATTCTTTAACATCAGGAGAATAAATTTTTCTTTTCTTTCTTTCTTTTCTTCTCTTTTTTCTTCTCTCTCTCTCTCTCTCTCTTTTTTTTGCATAAAAATTATTCTGTGCTATGCCCTCTTTGTCAAAGTGTTTTGACAAAAGGCTTCCTGAGATGACAAATTCCATAAATTGGGAATATAATTTAGTGTTGATTGTCTTTGCAGGTTATCCGCATGTTCCTCCTGTATTTCATCTGAGCATAAGCACTGGAATTGACACCGAATCTCCCAAGTCCACTACCAAGAGTTTGCTCTTTCCCTGTCTGTCTGTGCTGTGCTGTCTTGTCTATCTGCTGTGGAACAACATAAGACCTTTGGAGGCTCACCGAACGATCTGGAAGGCTAAGAAGACAGGAATGAAACCAAGGAATGAACTCTTTCAACAAGATACCCTAACTCTAACTGAAAAGCAAATAAATACTGGACAAAAATACATACATGGTTGGAAAAAAATGGTAAAACAACATATTGATTTGAAACCAGAAATATTCTTGTTGGGCATTTTACCGGATAAGTACAATAAAGGGAATGCATACTGTATCTGATTTTACATGTATTGACTACAACTAGAATTGTATTTGCACAACAATGGAAAAGTGAAGAGATCCTTACAGATGAAAATGTGATTTAAAAAATATTAGAATGTGCAGAAATGGATAGGCTAACACTTACAATTAAGGAAAAGAAAGAAACGGAATACTTTTTGACCTGGGATTTATTCTATCAGTGGTTAGCTGATAAAAACAGGAGTTAGAAACAGGGAAATATAAGGAAAGGATCAATGATATAAGGGAGGTATGTTAAAATGGTTAAGTAAACATCATCATCATTATCATTATCATTATAGAATCAATACTAATGTAATGAACACTGTTGTAAATAGTTTGATTACTATCTCCTAAAACTATTTGTACCCAGACAACACACTGTTTAATTGAAAATGGAATTTTTATATGTTATAAAATAAAAAACTTGATGGGGGAAAAAAAACCAAGATGCCATGAAGAAACTGACCTCCAGGAAGAGAAAAGATGACAAAGAGGGAGTGGTTTTCTGAGATCTTTCTATGCAAGACAATATAACAGCAGAGAACAACCAACAACCAATGGGTTACCGACTGGATGCCACCGCTGTCTCCTGGATGACCAATCATTTTTGTGTAAGCAGAACATTTCGCTAATGCAGCAAATCGGTAATCAAAAAAACTCCACAAGAGAACTGTGACCTGTTTTTATTTTTTTTTGTTTTTTAAAAGATGTCTTCCTTGTGAAGTAATCACATTCTGTTACAGGGTTTGGACTTTCCCTCCTGCACACGCATTATCTGCCACCTTTTGGATCCTGACTCACTCTCTTCCTTTGTGCCACAGGCTAAGGGAGGCAAATCCTTGGCATTGCGTCCCGAGTCTTCCTATAAAGGCCGTGTTGGCAGCCAGCAAGAAGAGATGATTGCCTTGGCTTTGAAAGACTGAAGTGATGACAGCAGCCTGTAATTAGAGAGCCATGTTCTTGCCCCAGGCTGAGAAATGTTTTCTGTTTGTTTTTTTAAGGAATTTTAGGAAAAGGGGAAGGAGGGTGAATTCAAAGGAGAGCATTGACGTTTAATAAATACATACAATGCAATCGAGCAATATTATTACACACATATTTTAACCTGAAATACGATCTAAACAAACGTCAACACTTTTAAAGGTTTTGTCAGAAAAAGAGATACCCACTGTTTATAAATATCTCTAGTGAACTTGTACTTCATGTCTTTCTCTATTAACCTCTATGACTTGTATGGAGTTCAGATTCAAGGTGATACCGTGTGGGGATTTTCAGATGACTTTTATTCTCCTCCATTTATGGAATGTCAAAGGTGGCACAGATAGTGTCACTTTTCATTTATAATTTTTCTGTTGTTTCCCTCCTGCTGGGGCTTTTTATTTCTTTGCCTGACCTACATACACAATCTTCTAAGGAAGGAAAGATGGGAGAGTAGCTGCATGATGCTTCTTGTTTTCAGGTAGTCCTCAACGTGCGACCAGGATTGAATAGTGGAATCGTAGGTCATGCTGATTGTTAAGCAGGTCGCCATTGACAGCACCTGATTTCACAATTTTTTTTGTAGCGGTTGTTAAACAAACACCACAGTCATTAAGTGAATGCCATGGTTCTTTCAATGAACCCATTTTCTTCACTGGGTGTTTTTTGCTGGAAACTGAAAGTAAACAACAGAAAATGTCAAAAAACACCAACAATTGCAGTCACATGACCGTGGTATCTGCCAACAGTCGTAAATGGGCGCCAGTTGCCAAGCACCCAAAATGTCATAGTGTGGCTGTGGGTGGATGCATGTTGCTGTTGGAACTCTAGAACTGTGTCATAAGTAGCGATGGGGAGGTCCATTGTAACTTTGATTGGTCACTATGCGACCAGTCGTTAAGCAAAGACTATCTGTAGTAACTCTGAGGTTACCAGTTTACCAGCTCGTTGTTTTTTTTTTTTGTCTCACAGGACACCTCCCATACTATGGTAATCCCATAGCAGAGAACTGGAAAATAAGATAAAATGAGTAATGGGGATAGAGTTGTACAGTAGAACCTCTGGTCACAACCATAATTCGTTCCATAACTTTGGTCACAAACTGATTTGGTTGTGACCCGAACCTAATTTTGGAAATTTGGCGCTTACAAAAATAATAATAATAATGGTGCGGAAGGGGAAATCGGGCGCGAAAAAAAATTGTGAATTTTTTGGTCGGAACCCGATTTGGTCGTGGTCAGAAGTGTTCGTGACCAGAGGTTCTACTGTACTTACTAACGCATCAGATGAAGATGAGATGAAAAGGATTAAAGGGAAAGGCTGAGAGATTTGAAAAGAATACCTCATAGATAGACAGATTTGAGTTCCAGTCACAAGAACTGAGAAATTAGATGTTATGAAGTGTTCTTCTAAGAGGGTCCATGTTGATCAGCTTCCTGGACCAGTTTAACTCCTCTTGAGTTAACTTATACAAGTCATTCAACTGAGATGGGTGGCTATAGAAACTGAATAAATAAATAAGCTTGTCTTAGTTGGCTAGCAAATAATATTGAAGCACTGGACAAGGCTGCTAATTATGTCAATGTTAATTTTAATAAATAATGGTATTAACACATTTATCTCTTATCTTCATAAAGTATTGTACCAAAATAAATTATGTCCAAATGCTTTTTGCATGAAATTCCATTTAGTATTTCTTTTGAAAGATATTTTATATCCTGAAAAAGTTGTTTTAAAATTTATGGGGAACGTACACCTGTTCCCTGTCTCTAGTTCTGCTTTTCAATGAATTCCTTCTATATCACTGGAATTTTTAATAGGATCCTGGTATTTTTTCCATCAAAAATAAAATAAAAAGAAGCAGCCATTTTGCTTCTCAGACTCAGTAAGGAAATCCATGTTTTTAATCTAATTTTTTTGAAAACATAATAGTGCCATTTTAGTAATAGCACTTAGACTCAGGGGTGGGTTCTAACTTACCTCACTGCTGGTTCGCTTCCTCACGTGCCACATGGGCGTGCGTGCATGCGCACCAAGCTTCTGCGCATGCGCAGAAGCAAAAAACAACTTCTGCATGTGTGCAGAAGCAAAAAACAAAATGGCAGCACCTACGGTGCTGAGAGAGCCGGTTTGGAGGCGTGTCCAGCCGGCCATCACTGCTGGTTCGGTGAGCGGGGGGAAATTCCCGCTACCGGTTCTATAGAGCCGGTCTGAACCGGCAGCAACCCACCTCTGCTTAGACTTATATACAGCTTCACAGTGCTTTACAGCCCTCTCTAAGCAGATTACAGAGTCAGCATATTGCCCCCAACAATCTGGGTCCTAATTTTACCAACCTTGGAAGGATGGAAGGCTGAGTCAACCTTGAGCCAGTGAGAATCAAACTGCTGGCAGAGAGCAGAATTAGCCTGCATTCTAACCACTGCATCACAATAGCTCCTTTTAGTTGGGTATATTAAAGGTTTTGCATTACTATGGATATTACACTTTATTAATATAGTACAGTACCCCAGTTATTTGCTCAGGTTTTTCTATGTATCATCCATAGGCAGCCTATTCAAGTAATATTGACTATGTTGATTTTACGAGCTCAGGGTTGTACAACCAAGCAAAATGATACAGAAGACACTCTACCATAATTAGCAATAGATAAATCGTAATGGCCTTTGAGAATATTCTTGAGAGACAGGAGGAGGAGCACCAGTAGACTAGCCAATGGACAGATAAGAGGCAGCTTAGCCCACAAAAGAAATGGTACAAGGCAAACATCTCTGAAGAGACTATTAAGGTGAGGACTCAAAGTACTGTACTTTGAGACTTGAAAGATTCTGTTACTGTAATCTTACAAGAGAGCCAGTTTGGTGTAGTGTTAGAAACCAAGAGACCATGAGTTGTACTCCCATCTTAGGTATGAAACCAGATTTGTGAGTTCTAGAGAGTAGGCAAGGTTAAACTACTTCTGAAATCTTGCCAAGGTGACTGCAGGGATTTGTGCAAGCTGTTGCCAGGAGTCAACACTGACTTGAAGGCCCCAAAACAAAACAAAATGTCATAATTAAGGTAATGTTAGTACCCATAGTTGGTGCTTCTTGCCTAGAGTACCTCTAAGGACTGGCAGAAACTACTTCACCAGGATTATTCTGCCATGAGGGTACAATTATTCTAATGTCCCAAAGGTGCTTTTTCAGGAGGCGACTGGACTTTCTTATTTTTTCTTCTGAAGACGTTTCGCTTCTCATCCAAGAAGCTTCTTCAGCTCTGACAGGATAGTGGGGAATGGAAGGTGTTTCCCCACTATCCCACTATCCTGTCAGAGCTGAAGAAGCTTCTTGGATGAGAAGTGAAACATCTTCAAAAGAAAAAACAAGAAAGTCCAGTTGCCTCCTGAAAAAGCACCTTTGGGACAACCATGAACTGGATGACTGAGAATCTCTACAGACTTTTAATTATTCTAATAATATTGCCCAATTTTGCCTAATGATTTTTTTTTTAGATTTTGTTTGGCTTCTCCAGTATACATTGCTGAACTTTCACTCCTTCTTCCCCTCTAGGCCTTTGAAATATGTCGGGCTGTTTTGTCCAGTTTTCCTCTAATTCATGCAGAACATGCCTTGGAAACATCAAGCTTCTGTCCACAGAACAGTAAATCTGTGCCAGAGAAAGCCTCTGCCCTCTGGCCATTCCCAGACATTGTTTATGAAGAGAGTTCAAAGGGAACTCAGCCAGCTGTCTTAGCTCTTTGCATTATTCCTCTCCCTTGCCCCCAGTTGATTTTTCACATTTTCCACTCCTCAGAGAAACATATCCTTCAGGCATCCTACAAAGCCAACTCTTTCCTCAGTTTTCTTTGCTAGGGAGCATTTCTGACCTGCCCAGCAACTCTGAGTACCAGATGGGTCGGTTGACCAACTTTTGGATGTGTATCTTCCATTTCCTTTTGGTGTGTCCTCAGGTTACAACAAAACAGTCCTCTAGGAAATTAGCCTTGGTGGAGACTGCTTGGAAGACGGAACTCACATTTTAAGTTTTATGAAAAATAAAAATATTTGAATATCCCATTTAGTCGTGCTGTTATTCTAGACAAGCTTTTCTCAGTCTAGTCCCTTCCAGCTGGCACCAAAGGATACCAGGGGATAGGAAGCTGATTAATACCAGTTCCTGGTGCTCTTTGGTTTCAAGTACCTCCAAAGAAACATCTTTGTATTTTCATGAAGTGAAAAAGAATACTTAGCATTTATATAATGCACATGGCTCTCTTCAAAGCTACAGTTAATAGCAGTTTTATTGGTCTGAATAAAAAAAATCTCTAAAACAGGTCAGTTTTGTTATAAATCTACAAGACATTTCCGCACCACTACTGCTTTAGCTTTCTAACTCCTCAAAAGCAATTCAAAGTTGATCTGAACCAATGGTCAACTTTACTGCGAGAATGCAAAGAGCATAATTCAGTGGTTACCTTTCAACATTTTAGGTCATGTTGTATCCACTAAGGTGTTTCTGTGTTTCTGTATGTGTGATGGGGGGAACAAAACCTTCAAAGCACTATTGCTTAAACGTCCTAGAAAAGAATATAATCATGTAAGGGTTGGAAGGGAATTGAAAAATAATATTTAATTAGTAATCTCTTTTAGCACAGGAGTATACTTACTCCACCATCACTAACATCTTGGCAGGACACTACAGTATTACCCCAAATCTTTACTGAGAGGGGAAAGCAGCTGTTAACTCTGTTAACCATTAGGCTGTTCCCCCAGGCATTGGACAGGAGCTCTGATGGTTACTGTTGCCATCTTACAAATTGGGATTGTTGTTTGTGACCTCAAATAATTTTGGCCTGGTTTCTTTTAATTGTGATTTTTAATTTTGTATACTACTCATATCACTTTTGTGAGACTGATAGCAATAGATATTTTTTAAATCGATCAATTGCTGCTTTCTCTGCCAATTCCTTGACTGCCCCAGTATAGTGGATAATACCTAATAGATTTTAAACGCTATGAGGATGCCTTTGCATGTTGAAGTAAGAGAGAAATACTACTTTAAGATCAACATAGCTAATGACAATTTAAGCTGGTCTTACCCATGAGGTGAAATGCAGGCAACATTATGGGGTTACAGAAAAAAAATGTTGCTGGCCATACTTGTGCCATGGATATGGGCAAGCATACTTTATATATAGTCTTAGTGTGATTTTATATATATGGAGGCAACACAGAAATATCTCATGAAACTTTTAAAAAACTGATATTAAAAGGGATGTCATTCTGTATCTCACACACTTCAATAATACAAGAGAATATATGTACAGTACAGAGGTGGGTTCTAACTTACCTCGCTGCCGGTTCGCTTCCTCCCATGCCGCATGGCCGCACCTCGTGGACGCGCGCATGCGCAGTGCAAAAAAATACCCCCCCCCAAAGGCGAAAACAAGATGGCGGCACATGCGCAGTGCCGGAAACTCGGCTTCTGCGAATGCACAGAAGAAAAAAAAAACCGGAAAAAAATTCAAAAAAATATGACGGCGTCCACGGACCGGCACCGACCGAACCGGATCCGTGATGTCATCGTGACATCACCAGCGGGTCGCTACCAGTTCGGGCGAACCGGTCCTAACCAGGAGGAACCCACCTCTGGTACAGTAGCTCAGGATTGGACTGTGGAGTCCTTGGTGCTCTCTGAAACTTGTTCTTTACTTGCAGACATTTTATTACCCAACTAGATAATATCATCAGTGGTAGTGATTGTGGGGTTTGCTCCCTATTTGTATACAATTGCTTGCCCTGGCAGTGCTGGTTAGGATATGGCTTTCTTCTTGGTAGTTCCTTGATTAGAGTGTGGTTTTTTATTTCATTGTTTGTCTGGTGTTAATTTCCACTTATCTCGGTGTTGATTGTTGGAGATGATGTGTTTTGTGTGATCTTTTGTTTCCTTCTCAGTTTATTCCTCTTTTGAATGGGGTATAAGTATATTTTATTCCTATGTATTTATTAATGGCTGATTTGTCCAAATGCCAAGCTTCTAGGAATTCCATAGTATTTTTGGATTTAGCTTGGTCAAATGCTTCAATAAGTTGGGTATTCAAAACACTTCAATAAGTTCAATAACTTACTGGATCAGGGTTGATGGCAGGTCAGACATCCCTACAAGCAGCTCAATGAGCAAGAACAGCACTGTGGTGGAATTGCTGGAAAGGAGCAAAAGTCTTTCTGGAGATAAGGAGACATCTTTGGATTGCCCACTTTGTGCTCCAGAAGAGCTGTTCCTCCCAAGGTCATCACAGGAATTAAATTTCTTGTGGTCAATTGCAAGTTGAGCTGCTCAGGAACGGAAGGATTTACAATATAGCTTTAATTGGACATCTGACTGGCAAAAACCTTACTTTCTTAAATACTTTATGACTTAATTATTTTACAACCTAACAGAGATATTCTGAATGGCAATGAAAATCAAAGACTTTTAGTGAGGGCCTTCTTTTTTTGAATTTAAGAGGAGGTTGTGTGGAATGCTATTTTAAAGGATTTTTATTTAAAAGCAAAAGGCTTATTAGGATTGGAATCCAAGAAAGTTTTAAACAGAGAAAGAGGACAGTGATTAAAAATCCCAGAAGAAATATTTTTTTCTAACAAAAATGCTTTTGAAAATAGCAAAATTAATTAGATTAAGAGACTAGATCTTTGTGGGAATGCTAATTGTTCTATCTTTAAACCAGCCACTTCACCAAATTTTCCAATTTCCTGCAATAATATAGGTCCAGAGTTTTGGGGATCTTCGATGATAAAAACCATATCATCCGCAAATGCCTGTATTTTGTATTCCTCTTTTTAAATTTTTAATCCTTTAATTTCCAAATTTTCTCTTATTTGATTTAGCAAAGTTCCCAGTGAGAAAATGAACAATAAAGGGGATAGAGGACATCCTTGTCTGACACCTTTCATAACGTTTATTTTTTCTGTCATATCACCATTTATTAAAATTTTTGCTGTTTGCGTAGAGTATATTGATTCAATCGTTCTAATAAATTTGTCGCCAAATTGCATATATTTTAGCTGTGTTATAAAAAATTTCCAATCCAAATTATCAAAGGCTTTTTGTGCATCTACAAACACTAGTGCCAATTGTTTGTCTGAATGAATTTCATAATAGCAATAGCCCTTAGACTTATATACCGCTTCATAGTGCTTTTACAGCCCTCTCTAAGCGGTTTTACAGAGTCAGCATATCTCCCCCAACAATCTGGATCCTCATTTTACCCACCTCAGAAGGATGGCAGGCTGAGTCAACCTTGAGCCGGTGAGATTTGAACCGCTGAACTGCAGCTAGCAGTCAGCTGAAGTAGCCTGCAGTGCTGCACTCTAACCACTGCGCCACCTCGGCTCTCTATAATACTCTAATACATTCATAATTATTCTTGTGTTATTGCGAATTTGTCTTTTTGGAAGGAAGACATTTTGATCCGAATGTATACTTTGGTTTAATATCGTTTTTAATCTTTCTGCCAATATTGTTGTAAAAATTTTATAATCCGAATTTAGCAAAGAGATTGGTCTGTAGTTTTTAATTGAACATTTATCCGTATCTTCTTTGGGTATCAGCGTTATATATGCCTCCTCCCATGATTTTGGCATTTTGGCTTGTTCTAATGTTTCGTTGTACAGTTCTAGCATTTTTTCTTCCATGATATCTTGGAATTTCTTGTGTATCTCTGCTGGAAGCCCATCTGGCCCCGGTGTTTTGTTACTTTTTTGTTTTTTAATGGCCTCTTTTAATTCCTAGTGTAATTTCCTTATTTAGTATTGTTTGCTTTTCCTCCGGCAAGATTGGCAAGTTTTTGTTATCTAAGTATTTCTTAATGTTCTCTTCTTTGATTTTTTCTCGTCCATATAGTGTCTTGAAGAAGTCTTGAGTAATCATCTTCTTTTCTTCTAATTCATGATGCAGTTTTCCTTCTTCATCTTTGAGTTGTTGGATTGTTCTATTCGCTTTTTCTTTCCTTAATTTATGGGCCAACCATCTCCCAGGCTTATTTGCGTGTTCGAACTAATTTTGTTTCATCTTTTTAATGTTATAACTTATCTCTTCTTGGGTAGCCAAATTAATCATATCTTTTGTTAAATCTCTTGCCTCTTTATATGTATTATTCAATGGTTCTTTTTGCAATAATAGTTCTTGCTAATTGTTCATTAAAACAAGAGGATAAAGATAATTTGAGCTAAACAGTGACAGTAACTGGAGCTTTTGGGGATCTTACACTGGTTTTCATTTGGAAAGGGAGGAGTATGAAGTATGAAGCAATAACCCCCCTCCTCATTTCATGCAATTCTATTACTATTAAGAATTTAAAAATAAGAATATGAAAACCGATCACCAATTTAGGTTAATATTTTTTTATATTTTGGTTTTTTTTTTTACTAGAGTTTCAATGTTTTATGTTCAATGCATTCTCTAGTCAAATGTTACTTTGTATACCTGAAATAGGAGCCGAGGTGGCGCAGTGGTTAGAGTGCAGTACTGCAGGCTACTTCAGCTGACTGTTCAGCAGTTCAGCGGTTCAAATCTCACCGGCTCAAGGTTGACTCAGCCTTCCATCCTTCTGAGGTGGGTAAAATGAGAACCCAGATTGTTGGGGGCAATATGCTGACTCTGTGAACCGCTTAGAGAGTGCTGTAAAGCACTGTAAAGCGGTATATAAGTCTAAGTGCTATTGCTAAGTGCTAAATTATAATTCTGTAATTAGAGCCTAATTGATTATATTCTATCATTTGCCTGCATCAGAACTTGTGATTAATACAATATATTTGTAAAAACAAGTTAAAATTTCATATTTGCCTTGTATGGTTAAGTTCCCCAACTCCTCAATTAGGATGTCCACATATTAGAAGAGCACCCAGGATGGTGAAAGTATTTGGAAGAACCATCAACAGTGAAAGACTTCTTGCATAAGAGGAATCACCTTTGACTTCTCACTTTGTACCTCATCTCTTTCTTTCAGTACTTTGTAATCTAAAAACAGCATATCACAACATCTTTCTCAAGAGCCAGACTTCTTAAAGTGTGGCCCTAGAATCCTTGGAACTCCCCCATCACCATTTCAGGGGTCTGAGAAATCAAAATGATTTGCCAGTTTATGTTGAAAAATAATACAATATTAAAATCCCACCAAACAACTGTGAAAAACAATAGTGGCAGCGAGTATGTCAATTTCAGTTTTTAATATGTTAAATATCATTAAATATAACCTATACAAACAAAAAGCTCTTCCATAACTTTTGAAAGTGGGAAGGGATCCTGAGAGAAGAAAAGTTTAAGAAACCCGGCTCTAGAGAAATGCAGATGACCTTTTCTCATGCATTCATTAGGAATTACACTTTGAAAGAGAAACTGCCTGACTTTTTACATTTTGTGATCCAACTGTTCATCCTTTGTTGAAAAAGACATATTTGGGGAAAGGCTAAAGGATTAAGGGGACTGAGTATTCTTTACTTAAGAGCAACTTACATAATCAGTGTGCAAATAAAGACTAATGTCTGTTTTGTTTGTGACTATAGAAACTCTATGTTCTTGAAATTGGAACCAGTAGCATTTAGAAATGTTTTTTGATTAAGTTGGAAACCTCTGTAATCTCATGATAATCCTTCTGATTATTAACCTATTAACATGCTTATTTTATACTGCAGCCTGAATGCCATTAAAGATTCCAGGCACGTTAGCCTACACCTGAAAATAAAACCAAAAGAATAACTAGAATTTGTAAGACTGTACTCATTTTATGCAACAATTCTTTTTTTACGGTTTATTTTTGTCACATTGGAAATCATCCATTCCTGAAAACGAATGACATTTGTTCTCTTAACTATGGCTTAACTTCCTTCCCGTGTATATAAGGCCTTGTGATTTTATCCTATTTTCTCTCATATATCCTGGTGAATTTAATCTGTAGGCAACATTATTTCTTCCTTTAAAAATGACTGATTAGCTTACCTTGTTTTTTTCTAAACTAAAAAGACAGTATATAAATTATTTTGGAAATACAGAAATAAAAACAATTTAAAAATGTTTATCATCAAAAATTATGTACCTGAAGTATAATTTGCACTTGGCAGCTATGCCTCCAAACTGAACCAGATTTCACTCAATAAACCAACATGCTCTTAATGATTTAAAAAAAAAAACAGTAGAGAAGCAAACAAGGTGAAAAGTGCTGTAGGAATTTAGCACCCACCCCTCTCCTAGAAGAATGAAAAATTCTAGGAAATATTAAAAAGGCAGAATATTATACCTCCCTGGATGAGAAAAGGAGAAACATGCTCTTGGAAAGCAGCCCCCACCTTTGTTAATAGCCCCAGAAAGAATGGTGCCAACCTATCTACAAGACAAAAGACTGGGCCATCTTATCTCCAAAAGACCTTCAGCTCCAGGGTGATAGGATTAGCCCTCACTCAAGATCCAAACAAAGCCATTAAGCCATAATAGGAANACTCTCACCCAAGATCCAACAAAGGTAGGATTAGCCCTCAGCTATAATAGGAATTGCCCAAAGCCCCTTCATTACATCACCCAGCAAGATTCAACCAAGCCTAGGACTCAAGACAACCTACAAAGTTACCCCTGCATGGCCCCATGGGAGTCTGACAACCAATCAGAATACATTTCTTTCACAGGAACAGGAAGCAAGTTCAAAGCCCAAGAGAGGGTATAAATCTCTCTCTTTCTCTCTCTCTCACCCATGTGCTCGATTGCCCAGGACCTCAAACCATGTGGTCCTTCCCACCATTAAACCATCTTTCCAAACAGCCTCCATGTTTCCAGTGTTTTTCTCCTCACTTGGAACTGAACCCAGATGGACGTTTCTTCCAACAGTGCTTTCTTGCCAAAATACTTTTTTTAAAAAATGTCTTGCTCTATGATCATATAACTCCAATCCCAAATGCTTCTGACAAATGATAGGAAATAGCAGGATTATTATACCTTGTTTGTTCTCAGCTTCGTAGAGTTTACAAACTGGTACAGAATTTTGTTCTACTTACGGTAGATGTAAACTTCGGATTAAGCTGGCTGGAATCACAGTGAGTTGGGTACCTCTATAAATTTCTTTACTAAATAAATATATTTTCAGTCTGACCAGAGATGTTATGGCCCTACAAACAACAGCCAACAGTATGTGTGAGATGGGTGGGTTCCAAATTTTTTTACTACCACTCTGGGCGTGGCTCAATTTTGTGGGTGTGGCTTAATTTTGTGGATGTGGCTTAATTTTGTGGGAGTGGCTTGACGGTCATGTGACCGGGTGGGAGTGGCTTGACGGTCATGTGACTGGGTGGGAGCGGCTTGACGGTCATGTGACTGGGTGGGAATGGCTTGGCAGTCATGTGACTGGGTGGCGGGTGGCTTGGTGATCATGTGACTGGGTGGTCATGTGACTGGGTGGGCGTGGCCAACTTGATGTCACTCACGTCAAGGGTTAGGGTTCGGGTTAGGGTGTCTGGCCTCTCCTCACCTCAAAGGCCTCAACGATATACAATTTCCCTATTTACTACTACTGAACATCCAAAATACTGTATACTATTTAATCCTATGTATATATGCCATATGTGTACATACATATTACACACAGGCACACAAAAATATACATTATCTACTATATATACTGTATGTGTATGTACACACACACACA
>QLTV01003675.1:72053-90802 GCA_003457575.1 Thermophis baileyi | reverse complement strand
CAGCGGAGGTGGCAGCAGTGGGGGCAGAGTTTGCCTGGGCTCTCCGCCATCCCGGAACCGCACTGCGCATGGGGGAGTTTTCTGGCACGGTGCATTTTCGGGCTGGCAGAGAGCTTGCGTGGGAGAGGCCAAGGAAGCTCTCCACCATCCTGGAACCGCATTGTGTGGGGGAGTTTTCCGGCACGGTGCAGTTTCGGGATGGCAGAGAGCTTGCTTGGGAGAGCCAGCGGCGGGGGCACAGATTGCTTGGGAGAGGCCAAGGAAGCTCTCCGCTATCCCGGAACCGCGCCGTGAGGTGGCGGCGGTTTACTGTTGAGGCTTTGAGCCTCAGCGCACCGAGCCGGAAGAGAGGCAGGTGGGCAGGAAGGGCCGCGGCCCTGAGCCTCAACAGGTAACCCGCCACTGCCTCGGTGCCCGCCGGGAGCCTCTTCCTCCACTGGCCTGGCACGCCAAACTTTGCGCGGCAGCAGGAAGCAGCCCGAGAGCCGGGGCAGGTGCCCCACATGCTCTGCGGCCAAGCCGAGTCCCGCGCGCCTCTCTGCCTCCCACGTCGCCTGCCTCCTCCTCCTGCCAGGCAGAGAGGGAGGGCAGCGAGAGGGGCAGCCGCTTCCAAGTGCAGGCCTGGCCCTCTCCCCGACAGAGGCAGCTCGCAGCTGTGAAGGACCCTCACCGCCCGCCCTCCTGGAGCACCACAGCCGCGTTTCACTTTCTTCCTTCTCCTGCCACCACCCCTCTTAGCCCCAACGCAGCAGCTGCATCTCCCCCAAGGACCGCCCACCCACTGGCCGGGCCTGGCCAGAAGCGGCGCTTCTCCCATCACGGGCTGTACTTTTTTCCTCTGCCGCTTTTGCCGGCAGGGGGTGAAAAGCGAGCTCCAGGCAGTGGCAGGTGGCGCTGCCTGGCCTCTTGGACCATCGCCCGCCACCGCCTGGAGCTCTCTTTTCAAACCCCGCCCCTGCCCAAACTCTTGCAGGGAAACTCCCCGGGAGTTCCAGGACACCCCAAACTCCAGAGTTTTTTCCTGCGTGGCTTTTGCCGGCAGGGGGTGGTGGGGGGAAAGCGAGCCACCTGGAGCTCGCTTTTCAAACCCCCCCTGCTGCCCAAACCTGTGCAGGGAAACCCCCCGGGAGTTCCAGGACGCCCCGAACTCTGGAGTTTTTTCCTGTATGGCTTTTGCCGGCGGGGGTGGGAGGGGGGAAAGCGAGACGCCTGGAGCTCGCTTTTCAACCCCCCGCCACCCAAACCCGTGCAGGGAAACTCCCCGGGAGTTCCAGGATGCCCCACCGCCACCCCTCTCGGCCCCAGCATAGCAGCTGCATCTCCCGTCAATGTGAGGGCTGCTAGCTCCCTTCCCCGCGGCTGGGCGGCCCCGACATTCTTGCCTACCTTCGATCCTGATGGGAGTTCTAGCCGCAGCGGTGGCTGAAGGAAAGTTCCAGAGCGGCGGCAGCAGCGCTCCAGGAGGGCGGACCTCGCATGCGCAGAAGAAAAACCCAGAAAAAAATAAAAATAAAAAAATAAAAAAAAATTCAAAAAATTCAAAAAAAAAGTTGGCGGCGCCCACAGACCGGCACCGACCGATCCGGTTCGGTGACGTCATCGTGACATCACCAGCGGGCTGCTACCGGTTCGGGAGAACCGGTCCGAACTGGGAGGAACCCACCCCTGGTGTGAGACCTCCACATGTATTGCTGTGGTTCACTTAACAGAAAACCTTGCTTGAGAAGTGTCTTCTGTATGCTTGCAAATGTAGCTTATGGTTTTGTCTCATTAAATGACAGTGTAATTGCAATTGCCAGGATCAATGTCCAGAAATTTTACAACTCTTCTTTAAATATGTGCTTCCTGTTTTTCCTCTTAAATGTGCCCAGGAGATTGCAGTTCTATAACAGTTTCCTATAATTGCTTTCCCTCCCCCTCCCACATTTCCTTCTTTCATACCAATTTAAACTGTTTCAGCTGCAGCAAAGCCCTCTGCACGGCTGCTCACTCAGCCTCTCTGTTCCAAAGTTGGTTTTCTTCCATTCCTAAGCTTACCCCCAAATATATATATCACGAGATATAAATACTTCTCTCTGTTGGCTTCTCCATTCCCTAAGCTGCTTTTTGCTGAGGGAAAGATCAGAAACAGGAGAAAAGTAGAAGGGAAAGAAGAATCACCCCTTCGTACAAACTATATTTATTATTCAGCATGATCTCCCCTTTAAGGACCTAAGGGGAGCCCTGTTGCAACAGGCCATATGGCCATCTTGTCCACATTTTGTCCACAGATGGTGGCCACCTGAATGCATTATGGAAGCTCATCAGCCTGGATTCTGCTCATCAGTACTGAAAGCCTGCTGTCCACAATTCAGGCATTAGTAAAACAGTATTAGCAGCCATTGGTAGCCTGATGGTCTGCCAGGGAATTGTGCAGCCGGTGTCCAAATGGAGTCAGAGACACTGACACAAACTTGTAAATAAATCATCAAGTAAATCACAGAACTGCATACAGAGCACACAGAAGAAAAAAGATGGGGAAAAGGGAAACGCCCCCTTCTCACTCAGCAACCAATCATAATGTAGATTATCTCATGCAGGAGCCCACACTCTTCAACCAATCAACTACAACTGTGTGTTCTGGCCCACTATAAACTTTACTGTTTCAGCTATTAAATTAAATATCTTAACATGGTCCATGTTAACCTGACTAGGACTTGTTACTGTTCAGCAGAGAAATTGAAAGAGTTCTTTGCTCTTGCCTTCCTTGCTAAGGACAAAGGGCCCAGGCTTTGAATGAGATTTTTCAGGATGAAGATCAGATAAATCTGATATATACAGATAACATAATATCAAGTCATAGCTTAAACTGACAAATTAAAAATAAATAGACCCCTGAGATGAGATGCATCCATCCAAGAGTTAAAAATTTAAGTATGAAGCTACTGCTCTTTCCACAGAATTATGCAACTTCTCTTTAATATCAGGAGTTATTCCCAAGAACTGGGAAATAGCTTTGTTATGTATTGAATATATATAGTTGTGTTAAGCCCTGCTAAAGTGGAACTAACCTTTAGATGACCCTAACTGTTAACTCCAACTGTTTTGGAGGGAAACTTAGAACATTCATATTTGGGCAGGCTCTTTCAAGTATTATGATTGGTTAAGGCCCTGTGGGCCCAGAGTATAAATTACAGGGATTTGCCTGCAGTTCCTCAGTTCCAGTTTTCAGTCAATAAATGTTGTTGTATCTATTATGGTCTGTTTCTTGCCTGCTGAAGCCCACTACACAATAAGCTTGATCCCAATTTTAAAAAAGAAACTGAGAACAAAACTTTATCAGGTCTAAAACTTTGCTACTTTCCTATCTTCCTTTGGTTTAAACAGATCATAATGCCAGATTTTTAACAACATTTATGCCATTACTTTTAATGATTTTAATTATTTGTTTTATTGTATTGATTCAATTATAGTTTTTCTTTAGCTTGTTTGTGTTTGCTGCCCAGAATATTTCAGAATTGGGATGGTAAATAAGCCAGCAAGCACTGATTGAGTCAGTAAATACATAAGTATGATGGGATTATTTGCATACCAGATGCTCTATAAATAGCATTTAAATGAATCATCATTGAAAAAAGGACTGTTCTGTCTCCTATAGAGTACAGGTATCTCTGGCTGCAAGAAGCAACAGATGGCTAACATAGTTATTGTTGCTCAAATCAATTTGAATAGAGATCCAACTTAATTAACTCTCTATCCAATTTCATAATAATGGCTTAAAAAAACAGAGAAAATGAAGTTCTTTCTTCAAGTCCTGCCAAAAAGTATATAGACAGTATTTTATGTTGCAGGTTTAATGTGCCAGGTAACATATTCATCTCTTTTACATTACTTTATATTTGGAAAGTCAGTATAATAATAGCCATTTGATTAACCATGTTGCATTGAGAAAAACATCTTCCATTTAATTTGGACATTCAGTGCTTATGATAAACTGAAAATTTACAGTACATGCTAGAGAATACAGCAGGATTACTTTTCAAGGTATGAATTTGAATCTTTAAGATAAAAGATTAAGATCTATGTGGCTGGAGTGAAAAGTACATGTGATGGCTCCCAAGTTAGAAAATAGTATGTGGAAGTTTGGAGGGCATTTAAAGTATGAAAATGGCTTGTCTTAGTCAACTAAACTGCTATGAAACTCCCATTAGATTTTTTTTACAGCAAAGAGTAATGTTTGAGTCAAATCAGATTGGAGAAGTGAGTGCTGAGAAGAAGAAGGCAACATGAGATTCTTTATCTGATCTTTTACTCATTCACAAAGGCACCGTATGATGTGTGAAAATATTCCTGATGAGAAGAAATCCTGCAAGGTAAACATCACAATCATTTTTAAGAAAGCTAATTTGCTGCTTTTTCCATATCCATCACTTTTTTGTAAAGTGTTTTGTTCTTTTTTGTTTCCTGCCCACTCTCAAATAGGGGTATTCAGCTGGTTCTGCTACAAAAATTCACATATAATGGATTTTGACTCTCTGTATCCCAGGCTAATTCTTAGAAGAGTGGAGTGTGGCCTGGAACACTAACAAGAGGTGTGGTTGACTTGACAAAATCCATTTACACGAGCTCTGGTTTGCATGGAAGCAAAATGTGTACAGGTAGACCTCAACCTATATTCACAACTGAGCAGGGGTGGCTTCCAATTTACCTCGCTGCCGGTTCGCTCCCTCCCATGCTGCGTGAAACTCAAGGCGCATGCGCGCATACACAGTAACAAAAAATCCAAAAAAACAACAACCCCAAAGCTGAAAAAAAGATGGCGACCGCATGCACAATGCCGGAAGTCGACTTCTGCGCATGTTCAGAAGGGGAAAAAAAATTCAAAAAAAAAAATTCAAAAAAATAAAATAAAAAAAAAATTCAAAAAAAATTCAAAAAAAAGATGGCGGCCCCCACGGACCGGCACCGACTGATCCGGTTCGGTGACATCATCGTGACATCACCAGCGGGCCACTACCGGTTCAGGAGAACCGGTCCGAACCGGGAGGAACCCACCCCTGCAACTGAGGCCAAAATTTCCATTGCTAAGCAAGACAATTGTTAAGTGAGTTTTGCCCCATTTTACGATCTTTTTAGCCACAATTTCAGTGAAATTGTGATCACAATTGAGCCCAAAATTTATGTTGCTAAGTGAAACATTAAATGAATTTGCCCCATTTTATGACTTTTCTTGCCACAGTAAGGGAATCACTGCAGTTGTTAAGTTAGTAACATGGTTGTTAAGTGAATCTGGCTTCCCCATTGACTTTGCTTGCCAGAAGGTCGCAAAAGGGGATCACATGAACCTAGGACATTGCAACCGTCATAAATATGAAACACTTGCCAAGAATCCAAATTTTGATCATGTGACCATGGGCATGCTGCAATGGTCGTAAGTGTGAAAAACCATCATAAGTCACTTTTTTCAGTGCCACTGTAATTTTGAACGGTCACTAAATGAACTGTTGTAAGTTGAGGACTACCTGTATATGAAGGAGTCTGTGGGTATTCATGAACTATGGTACAAAGCTAAAGACCCAGCCTTACATACATACATAAGCCCTAACACATACAAATTTTCTAAATCTAAGATATATTTTCATGACGGTTCTGAGATTTCTGATTGCTGCCCCCATTCTCTGGAACAGCATCCCCCTGGAGATACATTTTGCCCCAACCCTACTGAGTTTCAGAAAAGCAACACGTATAGGCTTTTGAGATGGAGACAAATTGATTTACCTGTACAATTCTCCTGCTATATGAGTGTAACTGACTAGATTTTTTTGTCTTTCCTCAGTTTTTATATGGTTATTTTGTTTTGTTTATATTATTGTTATTCCATTATTTTAATTGTGTTTACATAGAGTACGGATGTAAAATGTTCACAGTGTACTTAAACTGAAAAGGCATATAGTACAATAAACATATAAAGAAATGTGAGAACATATCCATTCTTTTTTAGAAGTGGAACAGCTGAGATGTAATCTGCATCTGGTCCATTAGATGGAGGAATGGTCAGCGACCCCAAGAGGCAGCAAACAATAGCAATAGCAATAGCAATAGCACTTAGACTTATATACCGCTTTATAGTGCTTTACAGCCCTCTCTAAGTGGTTCATAGAGTCAGCATATTGCCCCCAACAATCTGGGTCCTCATTTTACCCACCTCGGAAGGATGGAAGGCTGAGTCAACCTTGAGCCAGTGAGATTTGAACTGCCGAACTGCAGCTAGCAGTCAGCTGAAGTAGCCTGCAGTACTGCACTCTAACCACTGCGCCACCTCGGCTCTATAACTTTGAGGATGAAGTCCCAAAGGTGCTTTTTCAAAAGGTAACTGGACTTTCTTTGTTTTTCCTTGAAGACCTTTCGCTTCTCATCCAAGAAGCTTCTTCAGCTCTTAAATGAGAAGCCAAATATCTTCAAGAAAAAAACAGAGAAAGTCCAGTTGCCCTTTGAAAAAGCACCTTTGGGAAACCATGACCTGGATGACTGAGAATCTCCACAGACATTTGAGGAAGGAGCTTCTATGGCACGCAAGGTGTGTTCAAGTGATAGTGCATTAGCAGACAGCTGTGTGGTTTCCACCTGCCACTCTGCTAAAAAAAGTGCTTTGGATGACACTAAAGCAGGGCTGTCAAACTCCGGATGCGTCACGCGCTGGCCATGCCCACGCCCGGTTTAGCGAAGGGGAAAAAACTTCCGATACGTCACGTGATGCTGCCATGATGACGTGAGTTTGACAGCCCTGCATTATAGGGTTGCTGCATATATTGAAATTTGTGCCACATATTTTCATGTTTGCTGCCATTAAGCTCAGGATCAATTGCAATGTGATTTGGATGCATATCAACAAATGATTTTATTTTATATCAGTGATAGCCACGGGAATGTAGTTGGCGTGTGCAGACCTTTGATCCAAGTTAGACTTTTATAGCAATGTTCTATAGCAACAAAAACAGCATTGTTGCTTTATTCAAAATGGAGGCTCCGAATGAAAGCATGATGCTGTTAAATATTGAAACATTATCATTGGGAAATTAAGTGTTCCATCATCATCCATGCTAAGATCAGGATGTGGTTTAGGTTTAACTCTAACTAAGGTAGACAATGGAATCCAGATGTCAGTTGCCCAAGGAAGCAGTTATAATCTGGTGGAAATTTGACGTCAACAAGCTAATATCAAGGCCTTCCAACCTTTTGAATTGCTTGTTATCTTGATGTACTCAAATGCAGCTGGGTTGGTTCTCAGAAATGAGCCTAATTTGGTTTCTATTTGGCAGTTACTGTGCTTCAGCGATTCAGCATATTGTCCTATTTGAAGGGCAGCTGGGTCCAAATTCAAGTAATAGCTTTCCCCACCACTTAAGAAAACTGCTGTATTTGATAATGCACAAATAGCACTGCCCAAGCTAAACAGGATTTTGAAACTCAATTTCCTACTTCCTTTTGCTAAAATAATCTCTTAAAAACTCAAGCGCAGCTGCGCAGAGCTGATTTGGTAACAGCTATCCCACTAAGCGCTCATCTTATAGTGATATAAAAAAGACCTTTAAAAGTTTAAGATCCTCTACAAAGGTTGAATGGGATATACACTCAAAGGGTACAGTATAGGCTGGGCAGTGCTTTGGATTCAAAGGCAAAAAGACATGTAACAATTGTCAGCAACTCCTTAAAGCAGCTGCATCTTTTCACACAATCAGGTTCGGTTTAAAGAGTTGTTACCGGAATGCTACCTTTGCATCCATATGCATCTGAACCACCTTTTTTGCTTTGACACTGAAGTGCTGCTAGAGGTGGTATAAAATGTAACACATATTTTAATTACTTAAAATATCTGTTCCCATGATTCACTTATATTCAGTTAGCCACTAATCCAATCAAATTTCTGAAAGCACAAAATTGTACTAATTGGCCCAGTATCATCATATAAGGCAGTATTTTTCAACCATGGCAACTTGAAGATATTTGAACTTTAACTCCAAAATTCTGGCAGGGGAATTCTGGAGTTGCTGTCAGCACATGTTCAAGGTGTTCTTAGTTAAGGCTAAGAAACTTTGTTTAGGGAATACAAGCTCCCTCCCCCATTTTCTTCAGGAAGTGATAGTATTCAATGAGCCTCTTCATTAACAGAGTCCTGGCAAGGCCCTTCCCATTGGCCAGGTAGCTAGGAGTAGGTGTGTGATGCCCCAGTCAATTATTCTCTAGCAAATATATGCCATGTTGCTGGCTTTGGCAATGAATTCTGAAATAGTAAGGTTTGCTTTTTCAGCAAGGAGGATCTGAATGGATTTTGGGCTCTTATAGCATGATTTACTGGCTTGGGTTAGTGAAGGCTGGGAATCAGCAAAGTCCATGATGGTAATAAATATCAAGATGGCAGTCATGACTATGTGAAGCCTCAGCTCTTTCTATGTGCAGGCAATGTTTATTTTTATTAATTAATTTTGGTAAATTTATATAGTTGCCTTTCTCATATGACTCTGACCACTGTACAAAGTTAAAAATAGCAACAGCAAGAGCACTTGGACTTTTATACCGCTTCAGGGTGCTTTACAGGCCCTCTTTAAGCAGTTTACAGAGTCAGCATATTGCCCCCAACAATCTGGGTCCTCATTTTACTGATCTCGGGAGGATGGAAAGGTTGAGTCAACCTTCAACCTGTGAGAATCGAACTGCTGGCAGTCGGCAGAACTAGCCTGCAATACTGCATTCTAACCACTGTGCCACCATGGCTCAGTGTGGCGGTGCAGTCGTTAATTTGTCAAAAATACCAAAATAATATCACAAAATAACCGAAACAATATAATAAAATAACCAAAAAGATGACAAAAATTAAGAATCATTTTAAAAAGCACAATCTGCGGGCAGAGCACTCAGTTTCCCTAGCTACAGAGAAACCCATGTTAGAAGATCCCTAGATGAGGTGGTATATTTTCAAGCTGCTTCACAAGATCAGCAAGGTGAGGGCCAATCAAGTCTCTGGGAAGATGATACTCCCAAAGGACAGGTGCTGCAGCAGAAAATTGACACATATACAAGAGATGGAGGACTTCAGTGTTGACTTTTATGACCCTCCCCCGATGAACACCCCTACTGGGCATGAATCCTTTTGAATTTTGCCTCTGATTTTCTTTGTTGATCGATCTCTTAACATACAATGTATAGTCAATACAATTCTTTGGTCTTTTCCCCCAATCCCCAACATTTGATGGATATTTTCAGGTGTTTTGGGGCTTTTTTTAATGCTTCTCTTACTCTTCCCTGTCTTGTTCATACCTTCAACAAAACAATCACTATGAATATGTGTGTGTTTATTTTATATAGCTATCCATACAAATTATTGAAGTGTCACATTAATATGTCTCAGCAGGTGGCACTGTCTGTCTGACCTTTGTCTTGGTTTGTAAAGCTAAGCAGGGTTATCTATGGACAGTGTTTGGATGGGAACATACAAGGTAACAAATCAACATGGTGGAAGAATGCAAACTGTGTTGGTATCATTGTCAAGAAAACTACATTGACATGACCATACAACATGGAGTTCCATTTGACTCAAAGGAGAATTTTTTTTATAATTAATACCTACCTTTTTACATCTTTTTCAACAAGTACAAAATGTAAACATAATTGTTTCAATTAATTCAGACATTTAGTCTTCTTTGTCTTGTGTAGCTTGTTGGTTTCAAATCGTCTCAGAAGAATGAAAGGAGGTCTCAAAGCAGATTTTGAGAGCAAATACTGAGCTTCAGGAGAAAAGGAGATACATCTTATTTAGTCTGTTGATTTGACAGGCCTTAAAATTGTACAGTACATAAATGAGTTGACAAAGCTAGTTGAAATTGTGTCTAGTCATACATAGACACAAATATAAACATTCCCATAGCCAGTAACACAAAACGTACTGCCAATTACATTGCGCAAACACAGCTAGTGCCATAGAGTAAGCAGAAGCCATTTGTCTGTCTGTCTGTCTGTCTGTCTGTCTCTATCTTCATCATCCATCCATCCATCCATCCATCCATCCATCCATCCATCCATCCATCCATCCATCCATCGCCATTTTAGTGGAAAAGAAAAATATTCCTTTTTTCTGAATGTTCTGAAATGCTGGTATCTTTTAAAGTAATTTTAAAAAGTGCATGTACATGCATATTATGTGAAGATTCAGAATAACTCAGCTGTTTAGGGGAAGGAATTGGAGAATTAATCAATGCCTCTGCTCCTGTCAAAACCAGCTTGCTAAAATCCCATAGAGGGAAACTGCTCAGAAACATTCAGTCCTTGGGGAGATCTGTACTTCAGCTTTGGATCTTTCTGCCAAAAGGAATTGTCTCAGTTCAGAGGAACAAAAAAAACAAAAAAAAAAAAAACCGGGTGAAAAGGAAATAACACACAGAATGGTGACATCATCTGGATGCTCCCCAAAACTGTCTGTAAGAACTATGCACATTTCATGTTGCATTCAAATTACCAAAAAGCCGAGGCTTAAGATTCAAACTGCCGGATCATAAATGAAATATGGCTCTGTTTCCCACACTCTCCTTCTGTACCAAGAAATCAAATCAGCTCCAGAAGATTAGGGATCAACTGGAGTAGGAGGTCACGGGGGCAGAAGCTGCTGTTAATAGATCAAGGGAATCACTGAAAAGCTCCTTCTCTTTCATGTGTGGGTGATATCCTTGGACCAAAGGATCATGAAATGTGTTTGTTTGGAAAAGTCCGTCCATTGCTACTTTTTAAAATAGTAACTACTGCATTTTACCAACCACAAGCCAAACATTCAATGGTTTTGTTTTTGTTTTAAGCATAAGGATTTGTTCTTTTGGCATGTTGAATGAGGAAGGGTTTTTGTTTTTTTAATGGATTACAAATCAATCACTTTAATCACACCTACTTCTCTGCCTGACAGCTATCATTTACTTGGAAATAAATAAATGTATCAACTGTAAAATGAAAATTACTTCCAGGTAAGTTTTTGTTCAAGCTTTCAGACGCACAAAGAAGTGAAGAAACTTGTGATATGGTGCATGGAACTTCCCACAAAATGTTGTTGTATGTACAGTAAATATTTTATCTAGGAAAAAAAATTGAAGCAACTGAAGATACCAGTAAACCAACGTAATTTTAAAATAATTCTCACTTTCCACTTTCGAAGTGGGCAGATAGCATTTCAACTCATCACCCAATCTGAATCTGACTTTGTAGAGATTAAAAAAAAAAAAAGAAGAAGACTAGAACCTTAGCTTAAATGAACCCTTATATTTCTGTGAAAGTATAAACACCCACTGAGTCAATGTCATAGCCTAAATTACTAAACATCTTTTGGTTAGCCAATTTATGGAACAGAGGACCTAAACTGTTCTTGTAATTTCAACTCTCCCTTGTTTTAAGCAACCAAACATAACCCTTTCAGTGATTAGAAAATGCCATGGAGAGTAGCTGCCATGAGAATAAATGAAGTGAATACACAGCCATTAACAGTCATTAACTTTTAACATACGCTGGTCCAACACAAAAATTCTTTTAAATATCACTGTTGGAAATGTGTTCCTGAATGGTTAGTACATAAATATTGGAAATCTTCTTCCCACAGAGTTTGTTAGAATGTTTGTAAAATACGGATGCTTGCAGTACCATTCCTGAGCAGAAGACTTTAGAAGACAGATTTTAAAAATCCCACCAGCTAAAAACAGGAATTCCTTTTATTTGTTCTCTCCAATCCAGCTTTCAGGCATTAAGTTTCCAAACCTATAACCCCATGATGGCAAACCTATGACACACGTGCCACAGGTGGCACGCGGAGCCATATTTGAGGGCACGCGAGGCGTTGCCCTATGTCAGCTCCAGTGCACATGCGCGCGCTGGCCAGCTGATTTTCGGCCTTGGGGAAGGCCATTTTCGCCCTCCCCAGGCTTCAGGAGGCTTCCCTGAAGCCTCCGGAGTGCGAAAATGGCCCAACGGGCAAACCGGAAGTCTGTTTTCCAAACTTCCAGTTTGCCCATTGGGCCATTTTTCGCACTCCGGAGGCTTCAGGGGGCGCATGTGCGAGGATGCACGCATGCGCAATGTGGCGCACGGAGGGGGGGGTTGTGTGCCGGCATTTGGCACGCAAGAAGAAAAAGGTTCGCCATCACTGCTATAACCTATCACTTTGGCCTTAGTTTTGTTAAATTTAGTAGGATTTACTTTTCAGTAGAGACATAGATAGCAAAGAGCCTTTGGTGTTCTCTGAGCTTTGTTTTCATTTCATTACCAGACTAGGAAACATCTTCAGTGCTAGAAGGGAGTGGGGTTGCAGCCACTGTATATACATAAACAGAGAGCAAAGCCCACTCTCTAGTAGGAGATATTGTACAAAATGGCAACAAAATGTCTATACATAAACAAGCAAGCCCAGAGAGCATCAAGGACCCCTCAGTTCAATTCTAAGCTACATATATTCTCTTCTATTGGTACTGTATATAGGTTACTCTTTTTGAATGCATTTATAATACACTATAAAGGAAAAGGTATGTAGTGAACTTTTCTTCAATGTAGAAAATGCTCTGTGTATACGTGCAAGATTTTGCAACACCAGACTCCGTGGGACAATCCGTATATCACTACATACCTCATAAAGTGGCTGATCAGAAGAAGCACACTTCACTCAGTGCAAAATAAATGTAGACTTGCTTAAACTAAAACTAATAACAACATTATATTAATATATTAATTATATTAATAAGATAACAATAATTCATGGTGTGGTTGCTAAAAATGACAGCACAGTGTCCAAGCATTGTCTCATTAGACACAACTTATCCTTTTCCTTGATCATCGTATACTCCCATCCCGTATAAGCAATATATATCTGAAGTGCTGTCTTCCATTTCAAATTCTGAACAAGATGTCACTCCTCCCTCATTTTTGTAACTTGACTTTGTAGGGGAAGAAGACAGAGATAAAGCCAGAATGAGTTGACTTGACTGATTCTTGGCTACGCTATTACATCTGCTGTAATCTCATCACTCCTAATAGATCATTGTGTCAACTAGCTGCCCCTTTTATTGTCATAACATTTGCATTTTTCATCCATGTGTTGGAATAAACACATCCTTCTGCTGTTCATGAACGGGCAAATATTTCAATTTGGCTGAAAAACAGGCATAGACACTGCCTCCAACTTTTTGTTCCCTGACTGCCACATATTCTGCTGGAAAGTCTATGGTGAGATGTTTGTATTGGTTGGGATGAAAAAGCAGAAGTCTCTCTCTGACCCAGGACATTGTTAGATTGCGTGGAAAATTGTATGAATCTTTAAATTAAATGTGGTAATCTTGGGGAAAGTAAAAGCAGGGCTAGGTGCAGAGACCAAGTCTTTTCAGGTCCAAAGTTTCTGTCTGTTTTTTTTTAAAAACAGATTTTTTTATGCATTTTCATAACATATCGTCTAATACTGAATATTGTGATTCGGTTTCAGTGCACATTTTACTTACAATTGGCTAATCTGACCTATATTTGCGCAAAACCAAATTAAAGTCATGCTCCAATTTGCCTATTCCTAAGGGCAAAATTAATTAATATTTAAATGTGAACCAAACATACTTCTCTCTCTTCCTTGAAAGCAGTTCTTCATATTTTTCATTAAAAGCCTTCTCCAATAAATCTGAGATTAAAAGAATAACAAGATGTAGACAATCGGATAGTGGAACATCTGCATTTGAAATATGAGCTGTACCGCTGGGTAACAAACTGACTTTAATATAAAGAGTGTGAGCTGTTTGTGTGCTTTATTGGAGATTAAGCCTTTTAGTCACTTAGCATTACATTTTAGAAATGATCTCATGAGAATGACCTGGTATGGCTCTTGAGAAGTTCTTAACAGTGCGGCCTTGTGATGACTTATCTCTGGAATCAGCTTCCATCCCCCTTCAAAATCCAGACGGTTCTTCCATCATTGCTGGGGAATCTCTTCCTATTCTCTCCAGGCAGGAAGTTTCAAAGAGGAAATTAGTGTACGTCTTAAATAAGAGGCAAGATAAGTGTTCTTTTATTGATCCCTTGGTGGTCTGACTCATAAATTCTAACTGGGATTGCCACAGAACTCTCTCACTCTCTCTCACTCACACACACACACACACACACACACACACACACACACACACACACACACACACACACACACACTTTCCCCCTTACTTTGTCTTATTTTTATTCTCAGACAGTTTAGAGGGCAAGTCAGGGAGGGAAGAAACCATGAAACAACTTTGGCCCAGTGTGATAAAAGCTACCAGCTTGGAACCAGTTCAAACGTTTTGCTGAAGCAATTATGTTGAAAACAGAAGAGAGCAAGTGACATTGGTTTAGTGGCAGCAATAAGAGAACTAGATGGATAAATGCCTGTTAGAATTTATGTATTTATGTATTTATGTATTATTCTGGGCAGCAAATAATAACAAACAGAATAAAACCAAATACAATAGGAAAAAAAATTAAAAAAAAAAACTAAAAACAATAGAAGCAGAAATGCCCCCCCCCCCCGCCCAACAAAGCAGAAAAATAAGACAATGGGGAAAAAACAACATAGTCAACAGCGCCAATACAGCTGGGAAATGGTGTTTTTCACACTGAAGGCCGCAGGCCTTGGGCTCAGAACCAGATCTTTAAGGCCTTATGAAATGCCAACAGAGTAATCTCTGAAAGGAGAATGTTCCATAGGGTGGGTGCTACAGCGGAAATGCCACACCTCCTGGGGTCCACCAACCTGCCTTCCTTAGTCAGCAGGCCCAGAAGTATGCCCATCCTGCTGGGTCAGACTGAAAAGGTAGAAACAATACGTATGACACAGTAGTGGGTTTCACTTACCTTTGCTACCGGTTCGGGAACGGGAGCGCGCTTTGCGCGTGTGTGCGCTTTGCACGCATGCAATGCTACTGCGCATGCGCAGAGCGTTTTTGATGATGTCCGGGTGGGTGGGCGGAGCCTCCCGCCGCCGCTACCGGTTCGCCTGAACCGGTATGAGCTGGTAGCAACCCACCACTGGTATGACATTGATTCTCTGACCCCAGGATCTGGATTTTATTTTCCAGATCATAATGAGAACTACACTCTTTAAAAATGTATACCCCTTTATGTACTAAAACGTGTAAGAATTATATTCCACTGTATCCAAATAGGACCATCAAACTGTTCAGAGTAAGAAAGACAGAAAGAACTAAAACCAGACTCTGGTTCCTTCAATTATTATTAATAAATGCAAGCTACAGCAAGCTGAAATTTGATATTGTGGTTAATTAATCCTAGTGGAGTGTATCCTCTATATATCTTATCCTAAGGGGGTTTATGACAACCTTCTTTTCAAAATGCTTCCTCTTTTCCATCCATAAAGCAAACATTTTAGCCAGTACATAACATGCTAAATTTGCTAAAATACAGCCTTGAATTTAGTGGATGAGTCACGATCTTAGAATGTTATGTGGTCCAGGTTATTCCATTAAATCATAATATGATTTTGAGGGGCATTGAATATTAAGTGAACAAAGCAAACAAAAAAAGATATTCCAACTTTAAAGGTTATTGTATTGCATTAATATATCGCTCATAGGTAATTGCTTGTGGAATCTAATGGTTAAAAAAAAAAAAGTTGAATCCCAATGGTGCTCTCTTTATTATCTAGGAGGGCCAGCACTAATCTCTTTAGTGTACAAAGTTTAGTTTTAATTGCACATCAGTTTCAGTAAATAGGTAAAAACAGAATCAATACATATAAGTGACAGGATCTCCCAGCCCTACTACAAGATAAATCTTCTTTAGGTTTTTCTTAAGAACTTTATTTCACTTTTGAAGATTTGTCAGGTAGCAGGGTTTTTTTTTAATTTTATATTTTGCTAGTTGGATAGATAATTTAAAGCCAGGATGATCTTTGGAACAAATTTAGATGGGTTTTAGAGTCTTTGGTACTTTACTTTAAAAAAAAGTTTCATTTTTAAGAAAAAATAAGTATGAATCTTCTTTGTATTCTATATATTGTATTGCTGTGGAGAAAAAGAGCTGTAGTCATTTGGGTCATTTGTTAATGGAAAAGTAAACATAATTCCCAGAATTGAGTTGAACTTTAAGGAAGCATATTATTCTACTGATTTCCATCCTCGCCCACTCTACCTGATGTATATGCTTGGCTTTGTTAGACGTTCCTCCTACAGATATCACCATATGCTCATCTAAACTGTGATACATCTGGCAGCACTTTTCCAGAACCATTTATCCAGTCTGGATTTTGAGAGACACCTGCTCCAACTTCACTCCACTTGTGTGGTTTGTGAATTGGCAAATCTCCCCTTTATGAAATACAGGTAGTCCTCAATTGAGCCCCAAATTTATGTTGTTAAGTGAGACAATTGTTAAGTGAATTTTGCCCCATTTTACAACCTTTCTTTCCACAGTTGTTAAAATGAATCACTGCAGTTGATAAGTTAGTAACCCGGTTGTTAAGAGAATCTGGCTTCCCCATTGACTTTACTTGTCAGAGTGTTGCAAAAGGTGATCACATGGCCTTGGGACGCAGCAATGGTCATTGCCAAGCGTCTGAATTTTGATCACATGATCATGGGGATGCTTCAAAGGTTGTTACTGTAAGTGTGAAAAATGATCATAAGTTACTTTTTTCAGTACCGTTGTAACTTTGAACAGTCACTAAATGAACTGTTGTAAGTCGAGGACTATCTGTACTCCTTGCCCCAGAAATAGCAGCTCCTCCAAACATACAATTCTATACAGTGGTTAAAATTGTTTTAGGTCAAACAATTACCATATATTAGGTTGGTCCCAGCTGGCTGTCGGTGGACACCTATTTTGGGTTTTATTTTGGATTTTACCTTTGCTTTTGGCAATAGCAATAGCACTTAGACCAGTGGTTCTCAACCTTCCTAATACTGCGACCTCCCGCGACCCCCTCCCTGCCGCCGTGACCCCCTCCCCGCCCCCTTCCCACGTGCAATGAGGTGACAAAGGGGGCGTGGCACCAGGGGTGAAATGCTCCCAGTTCGGCTGTGCCTGCGGGTCGCCGGACAGCCAGTAGCGACGGAAGCGGGCGACTTCGCCCGGACGCCGCCATTTGAGTTATTTTACCCTCCGCGCATGCGCAGAACGCTTTGCGCATGCCCGCAGGCACGGCCGAACCGGGAGCATTTCACCCCTGCAGTGACGGTGGCACCAAGATGCGGGCTAACGTGCGCGGCGACCCCTGTGAAAGGGTCATTCAACCCCCAAAGGGGTCACGACCCACAGGTTGAGAACTGCTGACTTAGACTTATATACTGCTTCACAGTGCTTTTACAGCTCTCCCTAAGAGGTTTACGGAGTCAGCATATTGCCCTCAACAATCTGGGTCCTCATTTTACCGACCTTGGAAGGCTGGAAGGCTGAGTCAACCTTGAGCTGGTGAGAATCAAACTGCCAAATTGCAGGCAGCCGGCAGTCAGCAGAAGTAGCCTGCAGTACTGCATTCTAACCATTGCATCATCACAGCTTTTACCTATGTTTTATTTTTAGAACTACTCTGGATTTGCTTATTTATCATAATTATTTTTTTTATTATTATATTGAGTACCAGTTTGATCTGGTGATTAAGGTACCCCATGCGGGTTAATAAGCTTATAGATGCAGGAAGATGGTACTTGTAGAATTGGATTCCAGCGGAAAGCAGCTTCCTTCATACAAGCCTGATTTTAAATAGAAACTCGTCACATTGTGAAATACACAAAGAGGGATTTCAATTCTCATGATCCCATTACACACTTCAATTCAAAATTAATTCAGAGATCTCTGTGACCATTGCTCCTCCACTCTCCCTTTCTCTGTTCAAAATACCCAAAAAGTAACACAAAGATCTCACAAGAAAGCATTGATGGCAAGAGTTAAGTTATGGGCAAAACAATTAATAATTTATTTACTCAAGGATCCTTTTTTTAAAAGTATGCATGCATTTCATATGTGCTATATTAAATATTTTTAGTTAGGTCCCCTCAGCTGAATAACAGGTCTAATCTAAGCAATGTCAGTTCTTTGTCCCATTGGTGAAATTGTATGATTCTCTAACTGTTATGTTCTAACTGTTTCAACTGTGTTGCATGGTTCCAACCAGGTCCAGCGTTTGAGCGGGAAAAAGCTCAAACGCTATTGGCTGGTCTGTCTGACAGCTCCCTATAAAAGGGCAAGCTGTCAGACTGCTCTTTGCTGGTTGCTTACACAAGAGCTGAAATAAAGAGCTGCTTTGGAAGTCTGTCTCCTGTCATCTCTACCCACTATCTAACAGTGGCGACGAGGGCTTGGGCCAGGAGAACTGTGACGAGCTTCTTCAGCACTTTCAACCAGCCAGGCAGACATCTTCCTGCCTCCTTCTGCCGCTATGTCAAACTTCCACCCGCCGGCGCCTTTCGACGCGACCCGGGAGAAATGGGACTCCTACATGCGGCGATTCGACTGCTTCCTGGAAGCAAACGATATGTTGGGTCTGACCGACAACCGCAAAAGAGCTGTGTTCTTAAGTCACTGTGGCCCCGAGGTGTTTGACACCGCGGAGTCGCTGTCAGACCCAACTCCGGTCCAGAGCGTCCCGTGGCAAGTTCTGCAAGCAACGCTGAAGACCCACTATGCACCCACCCCGTCCAAAATCGTCCGGCGCTATGAATTCCGGCAGCGGATGCAGCAAGAGGGCGAATTGATCAATCAATACATCGCCTCCCTCCATACAG
>QLTV01003675.1:34003-52460 GCA_003457575.1 Thermophis baileyi | reverse complement strand
TTTTATAGAAGATGGCAACTCCACCTCCTCTGCGGGTTTCGCGATCGGACCGGTAAACATGATAGTCTCTTACTTTGATAATGGAGTCAGGGAGGGATGCGTTCAGCCATGTTTCGCAGACAAATATAATGTCGAATTTAGCAGTTTTAAGTAAGAGGAGGAGTTCGGGTATTTTGTTTACAATGCTTCTTGCATTAGTCTTCTCTCAGGGATGCTTCAACTCCACCCCCTCTGCGGGTTTCGCGATCGGACCTGTAAACATGATAATCTCTTACTTTGATAATGGAGTCAGGGAGGGATGCGTTCAGCCATGTTTCGCAGACAAATATGTCGAATTTAGCAGTTTGTAGTAAGAGGAGGAGTTCGGGTATTTTGTTTACAATGCTTCTTGCATTAGTCTTCTCTCAGGGATGCTTAGCTTTATCTCTCTATAATTCTTGCCTGCTCAAGCAGTAGATATTTTCTACTTTTCTTGTCTACAATTCAAAACCCTTCCTCCTCTCCAGTTGTAGAGATTAGCTTTTATCATACTTCCCTCTGGAAAGTAACTCAACAAAGCCATGTGATGTTCTTAGTCTTCATTTTGTCTCCATCTTCCAGCAATCTCTCTTTGTCACTTTTCCAGATGTTTTTACTTATATTGACCATTAGGAAGCATCAAGGGGGGAGAGAGAGAGAGAGAGAGAGAGAGGGAGGGAGAGAGAGGGAGAGAGAGGGAGAGAGACAGAGACAGAGACAGAGACAGAGACAGAGGCAGAAAGACGAAAGTTATATTACAGTCCATCTTATTTTATAAATGCCTTCCACATTGGCATTTTCCCAAATGATATCCTCCCTTGCACGTCTCTCAGCTATCTCCTTGACCCTGATCTCAAGTCAAAAGCTCTTTAAACCAAGGAGGGGGTATAGCTTTTCTCTTAGAAGAGAAGGTTAGAAATTGAACATACATACATACATACATACATACATACATACATACATACATAGCACTCAAAGGGGTGTTTATGAAAATAGAAAGTTTAGACTTTAGGAATGCACAGCTAGTGAGGTGCATTTGAGAAGGTTTTATAAACTAGACAATATCTTTATTCCCAGCATGTCTGAAAGCATCAGACAAGAATGCAAATGGTTGATGTCACAATTTTTTTTTCTTGTTTTGACCAGAATTTCCTAATTAGGTAATAAGGAGGGAGTTTTTAAGACTTCATTAAGATGAAGGAACTCCTGTATCAGGCAAATATAGTTTTTCAATAGAAATCTGAACTTGCTTTTCTTCCCATGATTGAAATTTTACAAGATCACAGGAAAGAAAGAAAGAAAGAAAGAAAGAAAGAAAGAAAGAAAGAAAGAAAGAAAGAAAGAAAGAAAGAAAGAAAGAAAGAAAGAAAGAAAGAAAGAAAGAAAGAAAGAAAGAAAAAGGAAGGAAGGAAGGAAGGAAGGAATGAAAGAGAAAAAAAAAAGAAAGAAAGAAAGAAAGAAAGAAAGAAAGAAAGAAAGAAAGAACAGAATAACAGACAGAGACCTTGAAGTTCTTTTAGTCCAAACCCCTGCTTAGGCAGGAAACCCTATAACATTTCAGACAAATGGTTGTCCAAATTCTTCTTAAAAACTTCCAGTGTTGGGGCATCTACCACTTCTGCAGGCAAGTCATTCCACTGATTAATTGCTCTGTCAGGAAATTTCTCCTTAGTTCTAGGTTGCTTTTCTCCTTGATTAGTTTCCATCCATTGCTTCTTGTCCTGCCTTCAGGTGCTTTGGAGCCAACAAAAAGATTCAAGTGAAGACCAAAGTGTCTCAGTATTATTCTACTGATTCCCATTATTCTCCTATTATTTGGCAGCTCTGCAGATTTTTCCAAAATTCCACTATTATTTCAAAAGTGATCTACTACTCAATTTTGTATTTTAGAAGTATAGATCTTAGGAAGATACTATAAAGTTGCTAGTCAGTGCTTTAAGATAGAGAATGTTCCTTCAGTGCACATGTAGACATATTCACCTGATTATAGGATAAAATAATAAAGGCAGTGTATTGGTCTTGTAAGCCACCCAGAGTTACCTTGGGTTAAGACGGGTGGCCAATAAGCAAACAAACAAACAAACAAACAAACAAACAAACAAACAAACAAACAAACAAACAAAAAAACAAACAAACAAACAAGATATCCTCAGTATTCAGAAATCAAAGGTTCATTGGGGAACTCCTGACAGAAACCATCATGCAGTTTGGGTTACAAATGTTGATAGATTATGGAGTTGTAAAATGTAGCATTCTTCTTAGAAAGAAACATTTCTGAGCTTCATCTTGAACTTTAGGATGATCTATGACTTTTCATTTATGGATGCTGTCTTTGGCTGCCTACCAACAGTCTGGGCAAATTATAATTTGCAAAAGACTGTAGTTTGGAATAAGACAGACAAAAAAGAAATTCTGTACCATTGGAAGTCTGCCAATCCCCAATTGATCCAATTGTTGTTGCAAGAATTTTAGACATAGGCTGTAAGAGAACAGATACTTCAGTCACACAGATAAGAGGCATCAGGGTGCAAAGATATTGGCCTTGTCTCTTGAATATTTCAAGGAAAAAGAAATACTTTCCCTTCTTCCTTTCCTATTGCCTCTTTTACTGTGTCTGTTGTTATCTCTTTGAACCACAAAGCGATGTGTGTCTGCAGCACCTACACTAATATATGTTTAAATGCTGAGCACTAAACAGTGAGTGGAATGGTTATCAGATAGGGTTGATACATAAGGTGTTTGTGGAATAAGTCCAACTAAATACAATAGATTTGAGTTTTAAATAAATGCGAATAGCTTTCTTTATTCAATTAAAAAATGAACTGTTGTAGAGAAGAATTACACTGAAAACATGCATTGGGGTATTGCCATATTTTCAGCTATTAGAAGAATATAAACTGGAAGAAGTTCTCCCCTATTAGCCAGTTAAAATGTAGTGCATATTAGCTCTGGAAATCTACATCAATTTGCACAAAACGAATTTATAAATGTGGCCTGTTTTTACAGACTCTGAAATTCTTCCAGGAAAATACAAAATGTTCATTTTAATTCTGTTGTCACTGAATATTTAAATAAATACACGCCTGTTATTATTATGTTACAAAAATAGGTACTAACGCAAAACCAAGGGTTCTGTAATTAAAATTCCATGCTGTAGCCACCTTCAAGGCTGATGTCCTCTGAATGGGAGGAACAGTGTGGTAGAATGTAGTCTGGAGTCCCAAGAGGGAGAGACTGCCTCCCAGAAGGCAAAGAGGCAGCAGAGTTTGGAAAGTTTGGTAGACAGGAAAAGTGTAAAGGCAGCCTCTCTCTAGCAGTTCACAGAGTATATCTACGGTTATGCAGATAACTGTTTTAGTCTGGCAAGATTCTGTCTATAGTTGAAGAACAATAAAGGAAACTTACTCTTAAGTAATTCCATTTGTCATTCCTGGTTATATAAATATAAATTTATATATAAAACATATTATTTTTAGTCTCTTGTTTCCAAAATAATCAGTAGTTTAAAAGGGGGATGTTTTAAATTAATATCCAGAAAAGGAACTGGACCCATCACAGCTGGCTTAAGGTCTAGACACAATATATTGAATCTGGATTCAATTATACACTCTGGGGTCAAAGATTAGTGATATGTTTAGAGCAACTTTAACAATTAGTAAATAGGTGCCTGGCTAACCTCACCAACCTCCCCTCAAAATTAAGGAGGTGCCAAGATTATGAATACCACTTTCTCTGTGCCAGGCTCATTCACTGACATCTGTCAGCCTTTGTGGCGGTGGATCTCACTGTGCCAACCTGACCTGCTGCTTCTGGCAACTAATTAATGTGAAGTTTTGTCAGAAAGTCAAAGTCTTGACCAAAGCATTCCCACCAATAGTAACCAAAACTTGCCAATGGATCATGCTCTACTTGCCTAATACCTCACAAATCCAGTGATGAGCTGGATTTCTTCCTAGTTGGGATCAAGATATGTCAACTCCCATTAAACCAGTGAAGCAGGAAACATTTCTTACCCTACAAGAACAAGCCAATAAGCTTTCTTTAATGTCAGATCGAGGTTTGCACCCCAGAAAAGGAAATAAAACTGTTCATAGTTTTTGGAGGGGGAAAAAAACCTTGGGAAGGACACTTTCTCTATTGCTTCAATGAGTACAACAAAAGCACTTGCCTGCAAGTTTGGAGGTGTCCTTTCCTCAGTCATGCTGCTCTGCCTTAAAAATATGCAGGGGAAATGTTTCATAAATTTCTGGTAACCCCCTCAAAAATATCCAGTTGAAACTTGACTGGGTTACTGTCCTCTAAATCAGGGGTGTCAAACTCAAGGCCCAGGGGCTGGATCCAGCCTGTGGGGTACTTAGATCTGGCCCATGGGGTTGCCCTGGAAACAGTGAAGGACTGGTCCATGGTGCCTCTGCCAGCGAAAACGGAACTCCGTTTTCGCTGGCAGAGGGTTGCTGGAGGCCGTCACAGCTGAAAACAGAGCTCGGGAATCTGTTTCTGCTGGCAGAGCACTCAGGCCACCACAGGCATCCCCGACACGAGTGACGTCAAGCTGGCTATGCCCACCCCGGCCCCCTGAGATGAAACACAACCCTGATGTCGCCCTCAATGAAATCGAGTTTGACACCCCTGCTCTAAATATTCTCTGCTGTCCTCATCCCATTCTGCCAAAAAATGAAGTAGTTGCAGACATTTTCATGTTTCCCCTTTATAATCTACAGACAGAATTTCTCCCTTCCCCCCACTGAATCTCAAATCACCTCAAATCAAGCCCGACTGATTTTAAATCTTGAAGCTGAAGCTTGAATTAGATCATGTCTTCTTTGCAAGTTCAGTTTCAGTTCAGATCAAATCAAGGTTGATTTATAAAAGCCTATGCTCGAAGGCTTGTTGAATACGATAGTAAATTCCACTGAATACAATGACTTGGTTCATGTACAGCATCAGTTTGGTTTCTCTGTTGGTGCGATGTATGAACCCAACCGACAATGGGATTTTCTTAGTTAGAGTGTTATTCTGACAATCTATCTATCTTTTTTTAACAAATAGGAAACCATAGGATGTTATTAGATCAGCCTCTGTTTCTCTAAAAACTGTTGGCAAATATGCTGCTTGTTTTCCTTCTTCACTTGTGTTTGATGTGATTCTTTATACGGCTACATATTCTCTATGCAGCTTGACAAGTCAAGCAACACTTGTGCTCTTGGTTATTTTTGGCTTGGTGTTTCTGACATTCTAGGACTTCAACAATATTTTGCCAAAATAGTTTGCCAATATTTTAAAACTATATCTGTATGCAGTGGTGGGATGTGTGTGTGTGTTTGTGTATATATGCATACATATATGAGGAAGGAAAACTCTACAAAAATTAACATATGAGTTTCATTAATAAAGTTTGTATGTTAATGCTTTTCTTATAATTTGTGCCCTAAAACATAAAGCGTTATCAACTCTCCAAATTTGGACCAACTATCAGAGGGAAAAAATAACTAAAGGGAGAGTAATCCCCAAGAAATTTAGATGGAATAAATATAAATAGGTCCTCTAAACATTCTGAAATTACCAGTAAATTAAAAACTACTTGCCCAGATTGCTTTATAGCAGTGATGGCGAACCTTTTTTTGCTCGGGTGCCAAAAGGGTGTGCGTGCGAGCCCACATCCATAATGCAATGCCCTCCCCCTGCGCATGCACGCACAACCCCTCCGCGCTGCCTCCCCGCGCATGCGCACAGGGCTCATTGAAGCCTCCAGAGCCTGTGGATGGCAAAAAACGGATTCCAGCTGATTTTCAGCCTTCCGGAGGGTGGGGGGAGGTTGTTTTCGCCTTCCCCAGGCTTCAGGAAAGCCTCCAGAGCCTGTGGATGGCGAAAAACAGACCCAACGGCCCAACCGGAAGCTGACAAAGGGCAACGCTTCACGTGCCCTCAGATATGGCTCCATGTGCCACCTGTGGCACGCGTGCCATAGGTTCGCCATCACGGCTTTATAGCATGTCAACATACAGTCTCTCTCCCGTGCAAATTCTCAGCAATTTTGTTCATAGCCATGATTGTTGACTTGGGCTGTTTGGCTAATTGAAAAGTCTCAGCTTTATATGTTTTAAGGATTTAAGTGATCTTTTATTTAGAACATGTAAATTATCCTGCTGCTTAGTGAAATGATCAAAGTAATCATAGTTGCTGGAATAATCAAATCTAAATAACTAATTGTTCATAGCAGAGTTATACAGTAAGACTGGAATCATATGCATACTTACATAGGCATACAAATTGGGAGTTGTATGTAAATATCTATAGGTTGCGTAATGTATCAAACAACGGCTGCTAGGCTTCTCTGAAATGGATAGAAAAGGAATTAATTATAACTGGTTTAGGTTCCTTAATTTCAATTTCATTTAGCTATGTGGGATTGTATGCACTGTCTCTGTGAAAGTGCCTTGCAAGTTTAACTTAGAAGCCATTTCACTTTTCCTAAATATTAGTTCTCATTCAAATTACTGTATCTTTTAATCTATACAGCATTCTTTTTAATAGTTCTGCACTATTAATTGTTCCTTGTTTCTTTTCCCCCACAAAGCCAAGCCCTTGTGTAGAAACAAAAGATAAGACTTCCATTACTATGATACTGTTAGTTGCTTTTTAAAAAAATCTTTTAAATAATCTTTATTTTTCACAAATGAAATCATTTTGTTCTCTTCAAAGCAAACATATATTTCAAATGCCAGTGGCAAACAGCCAGCAAATCCCAGACAGTTTCCATAACACAGTAATGCAAAAGATGTAAAATCGTCAATTTAACATGACATGAAACTAACATAAACATGAACAAAAGAGTTCTTTTTAATTAAAGAGCTTGCTTTGATGTGTATAGTAGAACAAAAGAAACAATCATAAAAATACAATAAGGAACTTATTATATTTTTAGCCATCAAATCTACAATAAGGCCACAATGGAAATGTTTAGAAAATTTAACAGTTGAAAAATCGGTATTCAAAGGTATCGTTCACAATTATGGTCAAAAAAGTCATATAGAATTTGAATTTTAAATACAAAGGACCAAATTACAATTGTATTGAATCCGGAATTATTATATATTAATAAGGTATAACAAATATTGTGTAACCTGAATATTTCAAATATTGCCATGGTGGCGCAGTGGTTAGAGTGCAGTACTAATGGTTAGAATGCAGGCTACTTCTGCTGCCTGCCAGCTGCCTGCAATTTGGCAGTTCAAATCTCACCAGGCTCAAGGTTGACTCAGCCTTCCATCCTTCTGAGGTCGGTAAAATGAGGATCCAGATTGTTGGGGACAATATGCTGATTCTGTAAACCGCTTAGAGAGGACTGTAAAGCACTGTGAAGCGGTATATAAGTCTAAGTGCTATTGCAAACTTTAGTGTTGTTAGAATAACTATAATAAATTCAACTTTTAAAAGAAACCTTCATATAATTGTGTTGTTCCATAAAAAAGATCTCAAATTCATAATTGGGCTATACTTCACTAGGATGAAGCACTAGTACCAATCAAGTTATATCTACTATTCAGGAATAACAATGACAACAATAAAAGGTTAGCCTTTTGCTATAGACTTCATACAACTCCTGGCACTCCATCTGTGTTCTACAGTACCCACAAGAATATTTCCCAGTGTAAGAAATATTTAGGAATAGTACTATTTCTTGTCCTAAAAGTGCTTTTTCAAGAGGCAACTGGACTTCCTGGCTTTTCTTTGAAGATGTTTTGCTTCTCATCCAAGAAGCTTCTTCAGCTCTTCTTGGATGAGAAGCGAAATGTCTTCAAAGAAAAACCAGAAAGTTCCGGTTGCCTCTTGAAAAAAGCACCTTTGGGACAACCATGACCTGGATGATTGAGAACCTTCATAGACAGTATTATTTCTTAAATCTCTCCAAGATATAAAGCATTAATTTCTGACCTTAAACAGTCACTGTAAAAGCCCTCCAAACCAAAACATAAAGTCCAAAAATTTCAGTCCTATCTTTAATCAGTTATTTATTTACTAATCAAACGTATATAGCCACCCATCTCACCGAAGGCAACTCTGGACAATGTACAACAAACAAGCAAAACCACATATAAAAACCACAGATATAAAACATATGTAAAAATCACATTAACAGGAAATACTATGTTTACTGTCACAGTATCGGTATCCATGCCTTCTACTTTTTTCAGAGAGGGAAATATGATCTCTACATGGTATATAAGGTCATGTTCTTTGCTTTTAGCCACATCCTTTTTGTGGCTCAAATGGAACTTAGGTTTTGCAGTAGAGATGATTCTGAGCAATAATTTCAAGAATAGCTAACATTTTATCAAAGTTAAGGTTTTGGGCTTGGACCAGGGAGTCCCAGGTTCAAGTTCTCACTACATCATGAACCTCACTTGATGACTTCTAGTCAGTTATTTCTCAACCCAATGAATCTCATGGGGATCTTAAAATAAAATGGAGGAAATGTGTCATTTTAGAATGGCAATATAATAAAACATCATTCACATTTTTATTTACTTTATATTGATGTAAAATATAAATCATTCAGAATCATATCTGAATATCATAAAATCATATTTTTTGTCTTGCCCAGGGATATTGTATTCTAAATTAGAATTAGAAAGATTAGAAAGAAAAATTAGAAAGATGCAAAACGTTACAAGCATATTGAGATATAAGAATCATGACTAGGAGTCTAAGATGTCAAGATGAACTCTCTGTGCGGTTAAATGTCAGATCTGTTTGTTTTGACTAATGGCCAACAAGATGCTTATGGCACATGAAGACACTAGATATTTTGGAAGCCCCAGAACACAAAGGCTACCAGATCAACTTTACCCACATGAACATTGGCACTACTTAGTGAAATGGAAATACCATGAAACCAGGACTTTTTCAGAAAACCTTTGGGATCTGATTCCGAGTTGAGATCCTTCCCTGCAGTAAGTGAAAGTATTATTATTCCTTGGGTATGATATGATATGATATGATTATATATTATTATCAATAACGGAGAATATTTGTAGCTCAGGATTGAAATGAGGTTGAGATCCTTCTCTTCCCTGCAGTACTGATGATGTTACTTCATTTGGATAATGAAATGTCTGCAAGGAAACAACCAAGCTCAGAGAGCACCAATGACCCCTCATACATTATTATATTGTGTTGTATTATGAAATGGTATTTCAAACCTGTTTGATTTATTGGCCTGAGGTTTTTGTGGCTGGGTTTGTGATTGAAGTGTTAATAAGTGGAAGGAAGGAAAGAAGGAAGGAAGGGCAAATATATTTTGCATGTTGATTCATCTGCAACAGTGCTTCTTTTAGTCCCTGAATCTCAAAAAATGACCCTAATATTTGAATCCCCTCTTTATAAAGTCCAAAGTTGTATTAACCATTAGCTAGTTTCCTCATATGGACAATCATAGGGAGAAAGTATTTATTACACATTTTAATTTTAATTTATATCTGTCTTCAAGAATCTTAGCCCCAATGAAAATTTCAATTAGCAGTAAAACAGATAATCTATTAGGTCACAGCACATTAAGGTAGCAATGAATTGGGTGTGGAAAGATCTCCATTATTTATCATTCAATAAATTCACATATGTTATGTGTTAAATAATTTCACATGAAGAAATACAGATTTTGAAATACATATTTTAAAAGCAATGACATACATTTAAATTGAGTATCTTAGTCCTATACTTCAGGGTAGCTGTGGTAACAAAAATATATGCAAGTCTTCTTCAAATGTAACCTTTGTTGATGCCCATCTTATTTTATTGGTAATAATATGAACATGATTTACTACTGCTTTGTTGTGGGAGATTTTTCTAACTTTCCAATCTATCCTACAGCCTTGGAATTTCCAATCTTTCTTTTACCCAAGTATTAACCAGGTTCTGCCAAACTGACCTTTCAGGCCCAGATGAACTCAGCCAGATATTGCCACACGTTGAGACGCATAGTAGAGAAAGTTAAAAATAAAAATAGTTAAGGTTGGAAGAGTTGCACTCAAAACTATGTGCCAGAGAAAATTGCTTACAAATCTCTATCTAGCTGGGAAACTGGAAAGGAATTGTGCACATAGATTTTAAAGACATTTTAAATGATGGAATAATATACAAAAGTCTTCAACACTGTCACTGTTTGAATCAGGGGTGAAATCCAGCAGGTTCTGACAGGTTCTGGAGAACCGGTAGCGGAAATTTTGAGTAGTTCGGAGAACCGGCAAATACCACCTCTGGCTAGCCCCAGAGTGGGGTAGGAATGGAGATTTTGCAATATCCTTCCCCCAGGAGTGGGGAGGGAATGGGGATTTTGCAGTATCCTTCCCCCAGGAGTGGGGAGGGAATGGAGATTTTGCAGTATCCTTCCCCTGGAGTGGGGTGGGAATGGAAATTTTACAGTATCCTTCCCCTGCCATGCCCATCAAGCCATGCCCACCAAGCCACACCACGCCCACCAAGCCATGCCCACAGAACCAGTAGTAAAAAAAATTGGATTTCACCACTGGTTTGAATTTAGACTGACCTGCACATCTTAATCCCTACCTCTGTTTCTCTTGAAGTTATTCCTGGCTTATCCGGACCATCAAGGCTGATGCTTTAGTAATTTTCAACTCTTCAGTTACTACCATGTCCCTTGTGACCACAAGTTGCCTCAGGTTCTCAGGTTGACCTCTTGAAAAAACAGAAAACCGTGCCAGAGCTGAGGAGCCTTCCTCAACCTTCTGCTGTGAAGTCATATGCAAATAATTACCGGTAATCTTTCTGAACAGTTCCAAAGAACATTTAATTCTTAGTCTGTTGCCTCTGAGAAGATGATATGTGTACATGGTGGGGAGGATGGTTTGGTTGCTGGAAGAGAAAGCGCCAGTAATTAATAACTTTTTGTAGAGTTCTTTTTGAAGCCTTCCTTGGCTTCCTAGCAAAATGATCCAAATAGCAGTAGGTAATCTATGCTTGAGAGCAATACATAGACAATTGCAGCTTGTAAGCAAGTAAATCTATCAGGGCCACCACTGTAGAAACCACTTTGTCTCAGTCTTGCTGGATCTTCTTTTTATCCATTTCAGTAAATGGAAGACTGCTCTTCAAACAAGAACACGACTGTGGTGGTGGTCATTGCTTAACTGGCAGTGGCGATTATTCATAGGTCTATTAAGATGATCAATGAGTATAGAAAATAAGAAATTCTGGTTCAGGTGATAAATATTTCAATTATAAAGTATTTTTTTAAGTAGCCAATGATCACCACTTTATATGTTAGATATGTTGAGTGCAAACTGCGATGATATCACCTATTTAGCTCATTCGTTCAGCATATTTGTCTTCGTCTAGAGATTTTTGGACCAGCAAGTAGAGGAAGTATCCAATAACATCTAGCAAATGTTATTAGTGTCAACCTTGAAGCTGGCAGCACTGAAGCTCCAAGATGGCTTCAGCCATTATGCAAAGATGGTTGTAAATCCAAAACAAGGATTAATATTTTTTTAAAAAAAGAGAGAGAACAAAGGACATAAAGGTATCAGGTCAGGAATGGGAAACCTAGTCCAAGAGACCAAAGAATTGGTGTTACAAAGAGGTCAGGATAGTTAGACTAATATTAGATCTTGTTCTAATGCCACAGCATGCTATGGGGAGGGTTTAAACTTTACATGTTATTTTCTAAAGCCTCATCCAATACCAACTGCATGCTATCAAATCAAAAACTGGCACACACACACAAAAAATACTCACCAGAAAGACTTTACCTTGGAACGGAAGTACTGCTTCTGAAAAAGTCTTCCCTGTGGTGCAGAGGTGGGTTCCTCCCGGTTTGGACCAGTTCATCCGAACTGGTAGTGACCCACTGGTGACGTCACGGTGACGTCACAGATCCGGTTCGGTCGGTGCCGGTCTGTGGGCGCCGCCATCTTTTTGGGGGAATTTTTTTTTAAAAAAAAATTTCTTCTGCGCATGCGCAGAAGCTGAGTTTTTGGCACTGCGCATGTGTCGCCATCTTGTTTTTGGCTTTTTTGGGGGGGGATTTTTTTTAATTTTTCGGCACTGCGCATGCGTGTGCGTGCTTTGCGTGCACGCACCCACGAGGTGCGCCCACGCGGCGTGGGAGGAAGCAAACCGGCAGCGAGGTAAGTTAGAACCCACCCCTGCTCTGGTGACATTCTCTTCAAATATGGACTTCAACTCATTGATGTTAGTGATTCAGTAATGTCACAGTCTCTTGGTCAAAATCAGATGCCAACTCCTCTGGTGCTGGCAGGAACAGGCTAGAGATACTTTTCCAGTCAAACCCACATGATCAAATTCCCTGGGGCCGTGCAGCATTCTTTAAAGAAGATTCTGCTGGGACCTCATGAAAATAAGTGATATTGAAAGAAATGTTTTTCCCATAAGTTGCACCATCAGATCCAGGATACTGGCTATAACAGATTATTGTTTAAATCCTGTCAGCCTTTCTTCTTAGATTTTCAGCAATATCAGTTTCCTATGCAAATCGGTTTCAGGTGTTATAGCAGAAGCCGTCCATCAAAACACTTTCCTCACTATCAATTCCCACCATCTCAATATTTGTCTTCCACTTGATGATGGCCATGAAATGCACACCTTTCCTTCTTACTCGGTCTTTCACATGTTATTTTCAATAGGATTTTTTAAAGAAAGCAACTGAATGATAAAGATCTTGCTGATCTGTTGCAAATCAACACACCTGTCATATTGAGAAAGCTGATAGGAGTATAATTGCTTATTTTGACAACTCAGCCATGACAGCTGCAGTGGTACTATCAAGAAATTACTGGCAATTTCTTGCTCATGCACAAAAACAGGTATTTTAAGATTAAGCAAGAATTATGACAAAGCCAGTGGTTAAAAAGCCAATGGAATATTCTAATAGTTAAAAACCTGGAGTAGAATCAGATGGAATATAAATAAATCAAACTGCTTAATAAATTATGACCAGAGGCCGTGGTTAAAGAGAGCTATAACTAAATAAATTAAATAAGTGTCATTGTACTTAAATCTTTACATGAAATAATAATCTCTGGATTACTTGATGGAGATCTAAACCTTGCTGAATTCCATTCCATTCCATTCCATTCCTCTCTCTCTCTCTCTCTCTCTCTCTCTCTCTCTCTCTCTCTCTCTCTCTCTCCCTCTCCCTCCCCCCCTCTCTCTCATGCACACACACTCAAAAACTAATGTATTTTCTTAATGCTCCACAAAATTATATCTTAAGGACTGAAATGAATAATCCATGAAGCATTGGTTGAATAAATAAAGCAATGGCAAAGTGGAAATGAAGCCGTCTTTGTTCCAAAAATGTCAATAGTCAATAGTCAAAATTGAAAATAGTCAAAAGGCAACTGGACTTTCTTTGTTTTTCCTTGAAGAGATTTCACTTCTCATCCAAGAAGCTACTTTGTAAGAGCCGAGGTGGCGCAGTGGTTAGAGTGCAGTACTGCAGGCTACTTCAGCTGACTGTTCAGCAGTTCAGCGGTTCAAATCTCACCGGCTCAAGGTTGACTCAGCCTTCCATCCTTCCGAGGTGGGTAAAATGAGGACCCAGATTGTTGGGGGCAATATGCTGACTCTGTGAACCGCTTAGAGAGTGCTGTAAAGCACTGTAAAGCGGTATATAAGTCTAAGTGCTATTGCTATTGCTATTGCTACTTCAGTTCTCACTGAATGGTGGAGAATGGAAGGATTTATATTTACATTATATTTATATTCCTTGCAGTCGTCTGGTCATTAGTACTATTTCTGATAATTGTTGGGGCCATTTGTAGGTTTATCTGTGCCCTCAGGGTCATCTGAATAGTGAGTGCACTAGTGCACCATTGCACTATTAGGGTGACCCTGAGGGCACAGATAAACCTCCAAGTGGCCTCAATGACTCTCAGAAAGAGTGCTAACGGGCAGATGACTGCAAGGAATATAAATCCTTCCATTCTCCACCATTCAGTCAGAACTGAAGAAGTTTCTTGGATGAGAAGCGAAATGTCTTCAAAAAAAAACAAAGAAAATCCAGTTGCCTTTTGAAAAAAAAAGCACCTTTGGGAGAACCATGACCTGGATGGCTAAGAATTTCCATAGACATGAAGCCATCTTTCTTCCCCAGGTTATAGTCACAAAGGCATGGAGGTGAGATCCAGCAGAGATCTTTGACCGGAGGGAAAGAACACATCTATAGTTGACCACCTACTGTTGTTTCATGGATTTAGGCTAAGCTGTCTTTGCCTGACTAGTAATTTTGCTTCTAAGAGTGTAATTTGATTAACATTACCCTTTTCCTAATATTGGGGGGGAACTACACATGTATGTGAGAGCCAGTTTGGTGTAGTGGTTAAGGCAGTGATGGCGAACCTTTTCGGCACCGAGTGCCCAAACCAGAATGTGCGTGTGCGCGCATGGTGGAGCCCTGGAACTTCAAAGACCAGCTGGCCTTCTGGTTTCTGGCGCGCACATGTGCGCCGGCCAGCTCATCTTCGCGCATGCCAGAGCGCCGGAAACCGAAAGACCAGGTGAGAAGAGCATCTGGCGACGGTGCGCGTGCCCACAGAGAGGGCTCTGTGTGCCACCTCTGGCACGTGTGCCATAGGTTCACCATCATAGGGTTAAGGCATCAAGCTAGAAACCAGAAGGCCATGTCTTTTAGTCCTGTCTTAGGCAGGAAACCAGGTGGAGGACTTTGAGCCAGTCACTTTCTCTCAACCCTAGAAAGGTGGCAATAGTGCAAACCACTTCTGAAAAACTTTGCTAAGAAAACTGCAGGGACTTGTCCAAGAATTGTACAGAAGGAAAAAAAGAAAGCAGAAAAATGTTTAGAACTAAATGCCACATTTCCCTGGTAAAGCTGACCTAGCCTGCTTTTACTTCAAAAGAAACGTTTACTCTAATGAATCTTTGTTCAGGCTGAACAGAAGTGGTTACCTTCATGGGAAAATCAACCTGTGGCTTTTTCCTTTTTTTTATTACTTTTCCCGTAAAAATTGGCGAATTGGCAATCGTAGACAATCTTATGTCCTTTCTGCTGTTATTTCATTCCCCCTCTAAGCCTTAAGGGAAGGGCAACTCTAAAACAATCAGGGTGAGGTTTTTGTGGAGTTGCTGTTGGTACCAATTCCTGTAATGCAACAAAAAAGAGGCTTAATTATCTCTTTTGTATTTATTCATCAAAGAGGACCAAAGGAGGTCCTTATAATTCTTTACATTTCACTTCACTTTTGAAGCGAAGTTCACTTCACTTTACACAGCCATCCATCTCACAAAGCAACTGCAGAAGACTTCTAAGGATTAAAACACAGGAAAAACCTACAACATCAGGCATCCACAGATAAACAACTCTACTCACAGGATGGGAATAAGCACCTTGACACCAGCAGAACTCATCTAATCATCTGACCCAAATGGTTGGAGAAACCATTACATCTTCAATGCTTTGCCAAAGGCTAACAGGATTGGGACCATCTGGATCTGTGGTGGGAAGCTATTCCACAGAGCACGTTCTATTGCATTAGCTATCATAGGCCACAATCACTTCCTAAAAACTATTTGTACTGTGTTTTTTCCCAACAACAGCTAAAACTATTTTTAGGTAGCTTTTATTCCTGTTCTAATAATGCACACTTGTTGCATATTTTAAGTAGAGCCTATGTTTTTTTTTTAAAAAAAATAAAATCTTCATGAAATTGAAGCTTTGATTTAACCTATTACTTAAAAGCTAGATAACTAATGAATTAATTATTTTGTACATTCAGTTTTTCTTGAGTTGCTCTTCTATATTAGTCAGATTATGCAGATAGCTTTGAATGGGAACGCCTTTTAATTTCCTTTCATTGTTGGAAGTGCATATCTGATGACATTGACTCACTGGAATGTCCTTACTTACAGATTAGGAGACAGCAAGGTATAGATAGAAAGTTAAGAATTGACTCTGCGTCGCCTCTTTGTCCCTCTGCCTGCCCTTTGTCTATCAGATTGCTGTCTGAGGTCACTTCTGCCTTACTTCCCTGGCAGATACACAGAGAGAACATGCTCTTGGACTCTCCTTTATGATATAGTTAGCTATGTCCTAGCTTTGCCTTTCACTATAATGCATTTATTAAAAATTATTTTTTATTTTCAGTTATAAACCCTGCTTCATGTCTCAATGTTGATGTCAGATTTCTGCTATTATAAACCCTCACAGGCACACACAAAATGGTTCAAGTCCCAACAATCATTTCCTTTTCATGAATTCTAGATGTCTAGATGCCTTCTGAGAAGATCTCGGTCCTCTGAACAAATTTGCGGAATGCAAGAAAAATCCATTTGGCTGATACATGCAATGCCAGTGGCCCGAATGGTCCAACCCCCGAAACCTAAAACAAGTACAATTAACAAAATTAATAGTAAAACAGCAAATGGTTTGGAATTTATTCAGCATTGTGTTCAACACTGAGGATATATGTAGTAACATTGAGAATATATGTAGTACGTCAGTTAATGTGAGACTGTATCTAATGAGATTACGAGAGATGTACAAATCTTTTTGGAGTGAGCTCATTATTATTATTATTTTAGTGAAGTTCTTTCAAAGGCACTTTGTGAAGCAAGGTGACCCCTTCTTCAACACAATTGCACTGGTTTTCCTCACTCTGCTCTGAGTCTTCCCATCCGTGGCTTTGTCTGGCTCTTCCTAAATTTGGAAGGAACTTATGTTCATAGACAATGCATGTGCATTGCACTTTTCCAATGATATTCCAGTACAGCCATTGAAGCGTCTTCTGTGTACTGCAAGCTCCAGTCAATGCTGTAAAGAACTACCTTGTGGCAGAGGTGGGTTGCTCCTGGTTCGGACCGGTTCTTTAGAACCGGTAGTGGGAATTTCCCGCAGTTCACCGAACCGGGAGCGATCGCTGGTTGGCCACGCCCATGAACCGGCTCTCTCGGCGCCGCCATAGGCACCGCCATTTTGTTTTTGGCTTCTGCGCACGTGCAGAAGCTGTTTTTTGCTTCTGCGCATGTGCAGAAGCTGGGTTTTCGGCACTGCGCATGCACGCATGCAGTGCATGAAGCGCACGTGCCCACGCGGCGGGGGAGGAAGTGAACCAGTGGCAAGGTAAGTTAGAACCCACCCCTGCCTTGTGGGCTCAGTGAGGTGCATCCTATCACTTTTGTGTGTGAAGTGCCTAACAGAAAGGAATCAAAGATGCCTAATGATTATTTCATTCCATACTGGCTGCAAGTGTAGCTAGCTTTCCTAATCAGCAGAGGTTCCAATCTAGACTGAAATTGGAATTCATCCATCAAGAACTGTAATGGTTATAAATTCAGTGTGTGCATAGTCCTGCGATAGTCAATGTTAATGCAACCCAGACTTCTCAATCATTGCACTTAGACCAGGGGTGTCAAACCCATGGGGTGCTTAGATCTGGCCCACAGGGCCGCCCTGGAAATAGTGAAGGACCGGCCCATGGTGCCTCTGCCAGCGAAAATGGAGCTTGGGAGGGCCACGTGCAGCCCTCCTAAGCTCCATTTTTGCTGGCAGAAGACTGCAGGAGGCCATCGTGGCTGAAAATGGAGCTCCGTTTTCACTGGCAGAGGGCTGCAAGAGGCTATCATGGCTGAAAACGGAGTTCTGTTTTCACTGGCAGAGGGCTGCAGGAGGATCCCCCCAGCCCCGCCTGGGCCACCACAGGTGCCCCCAACACAAGTGTCATCGAGCTGGTCACGCCCACCCTGGCCATGCCCACCTGGCCCCCCAAGGTCAAACACAACCCTGATGCGGCCCTCAATGAAATTGAGTTTAACACCCCTGATTTAGACTTCCATCTCCACATGGTGATTTAATCCTTGAAAAACATGCAGTTGATTTTAGGGCTATGCAAAACTTCAGTGGGATGATTTGAATCAAGCAGATGACTTCACTGAATCTGTGGAATGAATCAACAAAGTCTTTTACTTACCATATCAAAGTAACTGTATTACTTTCAACTGAGTTGCTTCTCTGGGCCTACAGTATTCTGCTCAAAAGCCACTTGACTTTTAAAAAGGCAGCTTGTGAGGACATGTAAAAAAGATGTTGAGACTCTAGAAAGAGTGCAGAGAAGAGCAACAAAGATGATTAGGGGACTGGAGGCTAAAACATATGAAGAACGGTTGCAGGAACTGGGTATGTCTAGTTTAATTAAAAGAAGGACTAGGGGCAGTAGTGGGTTCTAAAACTCTTTACTACCGGTTCATGCGCTCGCGATGCTTCTGCGCATGTGCAGAAGTGTCCTGGGTGGGTGGGCGGAGCCTCCTGCCACCGCCACTACCGGCTCTAAGAACCAGGCTGAACCGGGAGCAACCCACCGCTGATATAGAGGTATACACATGCACGAGAAGAATTTTTTTCCAAGGTTCAGAATTGTAACTGCTATGTTAAAAACAAGAAACAATC
>QLTV01003675.1:16894-33035 GCA_003457575.1 Thermophis baileyi | reverse complement strand
ATATTGACTGGTTCCTACTATGATTTGATTGCTTATTTGTACCCGGACTATCATTAAGTGTTGTACCTTATGATTCTTGATGAACTTATCTTTTCTTTTATGTACACTGAGAGCATATGCACCAAGACAAATTCTTGTGTGTCCAATCACACTTGGCCAATAAAAAATTAAATTCTATTCTATTCTATTCTATTCTATTCTATTCTATTCTATTCTATTCTATTCTATTCTATTCTATTCTATTCTATTCTATTCTATTCTATTCTATTCTATTCTATTCTATTCTATTCTATTCTATTCTATTCTGAAGTGGTGTAGGGTTTCCTGCCTAAGCGGGGGGTTGGACTAGAAGACCTCCAAGGTCCCTTCCAACTCTGTTATTCTATTTTATGTTTCTAAAGACATGCTGTATACTTTGTCAAGTGGGCCATGCTTGACTCTGATGCTTCTCTTCATGTGCCACTGTGAATGCTCCCATTTTGACCAGGCCTAATAGGTTTGAAAAACATGGGTGGTATTCAAAGAATAGGCGAAAGACTATCAGATTCAATGGAATGTTCTTCCAGTCATTTTTGTGATCGCATTCCTAAGCCCACCTTCCACCTTCTTCCCAAAAAAATTTCAACTGTCAAGAGCAAATTTTAGGAGGCATGAAATGTTGTAGACGACAAGAGGCACTGCTCAAAATTACTTTTCTTTTTAGTTGTGTTGACATATGGCTCTACCAGATCAAAGGCTTCCATCAATTTGGGGATATCGAGTGGAAATTACCTGATGAGATCCTAAAGCCCCATTAAGCTATGTGTCTTTTATAACACAATCTTTAACAACTATATTCCACTGAGCTCAGTGAAGATTAATTCCAGGTAAGTGAGTACAGGATGACATCCTTGGAGTTTTAATGTTACCACTTATTTCCCTATGCTTGCAATATTAGATGGGTAGTTTGTATATACCTATGAAAGCTTAGATTCTCAGAAGTTTAGATGTGTCTTCCACTGAGCAGTCCATATAGGTTTACCACCAAATTAGATAGTATAAAGAGAGGGAAAGTGTGTGACTGGATTAATAAGAAGTTGTTCAGAGAGGGAAAATATAAACTGTATCTATGAAGAGGGAAAACTTGTATTTTTCCATAAAGATCGAGTGCAGAAAGACAATAGAGTTGGCAGTACAAACCATACCATATGGCGAATTGATATTCTTGACACACACAAAAAGCACTTTTTACAGGGATCCATTTTAAGGGCTGTGAAGTCATCAGTTGGATATCTACAAATTAGATTTGATAAAAAGCAAGAATAAGCATTCTGAGGACTCGTTTCCCCATTATGCAGCAGCCATTACAAATGAGTTATTTTTTTGCCACTTCCAAAGTCACTTGATACATATACAGTCCAGATTTATTTGCTTGTAGGTACTCTGTTGACAATGAAGGAGACGGAAAGGGGGAAAAACAGAAAAAGAAAGGAACTGCCCCACCTGGGCTTTTAGAGCCAAAATTCTGTGAGAAAAAGACCTTCATTGCATGAATTGTGATAGCAGGCAGAAGGCTAGTCTGACTGTATAAAGTACTATGGGACTGTGGACATCTGCCAAGTAAGCATTCAAGATGCCATAATGTTTGTCAAGCAAACATTAAATACTTTGGAATACAAGGAATTGGATAAAGTCTATAGTTTTCTTGCCCTATAGAAATTATGCTATAGGGATCCAGTGTGGCCCCAAAATATTCTGGATAACGGTGAACGCACACATATACATGCATGACCATAAATTCACACTTTGGAATGATGTGAGATTATTTTCCTTTTCCCCCCCATAGTGCTAGAAATAGGATCAGTTATATTTATGCGATGACTGCCATTAGAGTGGGTGATCCCAATCTGGAAAAGAAAGACCTCAGATTTTTTTTTCTCAGACCATACACAATTCCATCGAAAAGCAAAAACAGCCTTCATTACCCCTGCTGTGCCATTCATTATGGAAAGTATTAGTTGGCAATGGATTATTATATATTTGGCAAACAAACCCAAATGACTTCAGGTCACATGTATTGTAGGCTGATGGCCATGTCAGACCTCCTCCTTCCCCCCCCCTTCCCTGTGTGCTATGATTGAACCAGTAATGTCTCTGTGGACCTGGCTGGAAAATAGCAAAAATCACCAGCCAGAGAGAATGGGAGAGAGGGATATATAAGATATTCAGTTGTGGCCATCAAGTTCCTAATATGGGTTTCCACAATAGGTAAACAGGTAGTCTGATGTATTTCTGCATACAGGTCTGCATGTTTTATTTATTTATATCTTGCCTTTATTATTTTTATAAATAAGTCAAGGTGGGGAACGTAACTAATACTCCTTCCTCCTCCTGTTTTCCATGCAACAACAACCCTGTGAGTGGGTAGGGCTGAGAGAGAGTGGCTTGCCCAAAGTCACCCATCTGGCTTTCATGCCTAAGGTGGAACTAGACCTCACAGTTTCCTGGCTTCTAGCCTGATGAATTATCTATTAAACCAGACTGGTTCTACATTCTATATTCATAGGTATAGTTATATAGATATAGCTATTTGGATAGCATATGTATCTGTATATGTATATTTGTGAGCTATCCAAATTGAATAAATAAACTAGATGATCACGACCTTGTTGACGATCCTCACTCAGTAAAGGACCTTGGAGTACTCATCTCTAATGATCTAAGTGCCAGAGCCCACTGCAACAGCATTGCTAATAAGGCATTAAGAGTGGTTAACCTAATCCTGTGTAGCTTCTTCTCTGGTAATATTGTACTTTTAACCAGAGCATATAAAACATTTACTAGACCAATTCTCGAATACAGCTCATCTGTCTGGAACCCACACTGCATATCGGACATTAAAACAATTGCACGAGTNCATCAGCCAAAACTGCAAAAACACACGAGCACACAATAGATACAAACCTAACGTACACCGATCCAAACTAGATTGCAAAAAATTCGACGTCAGCAACAGAGTGGTCAATGCCTGGAATACATTACCTGACTCTGTAGTTTCTTCCCCAAACCCCCAAACTTTAACCTTAGACTGTCTACCATTGACCTCACCCCATTCCTAAGAGGTCTGTAAGGGACGTGCATAAGTGCACCAGCGTGCCTACCATCCCTGTCCTAATGTTCCCATGTATTCGTAACCATCTCATGTATTCATAACCATGCTTGTACTTCTTATATATTCACAATCATGCTTATACTTTGTCTGTAATCATATACATGTTTGACAAAATAAATAAATAAAATAAATAAATGAGAATGTTCTCACTGTACTATCTGTGTAAATGTCCACACAGCCTGGCCTCAACATTAAAGTAAGAATGTTGTAAAGCAAACCACTCAGGCAACAGATCTGGAGGATGTTGCAACAGCAGCAGGTGTTCCTGAGTTGAACTTTTAGAGCCCCTGGATGCTCACCACTGCTAGAAAATCATGCTTGATCTGTCATATGACCTTCTCTGACCTTCTAATCTGGCTGATACCCTTTCCACTAATACTGCAGTAATTGTCAGCCTTGTCAGCTTTTCTGGGAGGAATGAAGTGGAAGGGACCAGCATTTACCTAGGTAACAAACTAGCGTAGCTTCAGAGTGTTCTAATTTCCCGAGTAAGCATATCTATGGCTTGCAGTGATAAGCCTTTCCACATCTGTTACAGATATTTAACACCCAGAGCCTTATTTACAGTTTAGAGATGGATTAAAGTAACAGCTTGGGAAATAGTTCAAGTTGCAAGGTCTCCTGAGCAGATTCAAATGTATTCAAGTTTCTTGGTTTATTTTTATTCAGTGCTAGTTGTCAGCCTCTCACAGTAGATCAGATCAGGAAATCAATTCTACAGGAAGATTAGTGCTATACTGTATTGAGCTAGGCCGTAATAACAGATTCTTGTATGTGGAAAAATATATATCACAAAATACAAAGACCTGCAAGTAGAAATAGAACAACGGGGGCAAAAGAAAGCAAAGGTAGTACCAATAGTAAAAGATGCCTTTGGTGCAATCCCAAAACAACTGGAGCACCACTTGGACACCATCGGCATTGACAAAAATCACCATCAGTCAATTGCAAAAAGGCAGCTTTACCTGGAACAACTTCCATCTGCAACAATACCTTTAACATCGTCAAACAACAACATCTGCCTATACTAGGGAAGGACTCAATAGATGGATAAAAATGCCAAATCCAGTCTAAACATCTGGTGGACTGTGCAACCAACCATAATAATATGATATGGCCAGGTTTATAAGTGAAATCATATGTTCTAATTTACCAAACACAAAATAGAAGCAGTGATAGAAATGTACACTGCAGATCTTATCCAAAGGACAATATAAGAATCTGAAGATTTGTCAGGTTGTCTGAACATCATAAATGGTTATGGAACCAAAATCTGTATTCAGTCCAATGACAACAGAAATATTGTAATTTAAGCCCACACACACAAAAAAAATCATATGGAATTACAAATATGAGGAAAGAATGAGGCAATTCTAAATTTTCAGCGCAAGAAAATTGTATGGGACAAGTCACTTTAATTCCTTGCCATACATTGCATATAGCACAGGACTGACAGTTTCACTATTTTCTTTCGCAATGGAGCAGATACCAACAGTTAGGCCTCTGACTCACGATGAACATCCACATTCAAGGCTGTTCTGAGCCTTCAATCATTTGTGCTTTGATCTTTCTGGTGTTTTAGTACTACCTGAATGGCTGCTAATCTTATTTTCTAAACTGCAGCATGTTATGAAAAGAGTCAGCCTTCTCATCAGACCCATATAAACATTCAGCAAAGTATATCTTTGCTGAAGTGACAGCAATACCCAGTGGTATAACTTGTAGGAAAGTTATGGCACCTTTGATTCAATTCATCTGGGATCTGTTCCCGTATGACCCATTCCATCAGGGGTGGGTTCTAACTTACCTCGCTGCCAGATTGTTTCCCCCCGTGCCGCGTGGCTGCGTGCGCATTGCGCGCTGCGTGGCCACGCTGCGTGGGCGAGCATGTGCAGTGCCGAAAAGTTGCAAAAAATTCAAAAAAAAAAAAAGCCAAAAACAAGATGGCGGTGCATGCACAGTGCCGGGGACTCGGCTTCTGCGCATGCACAGAAGAAAAAAATAGTAAAAAATCCCCCCCCCAATTTAAAAAAAAATCCAAAAAAAGATGGTGGCGTCCATGGACTGGCACCGACAGAACCGGATCCATGACATCAACAGCGGATTGCTACCAGTTCTATAGAACCGGTGCGAACCGGGAGGAACCAACCTCTGCATTCCATCTCACAGATAACATTTCCATTTGTTATTATGCCTGCTTTTTTTCCCCTGAGGGAAATGTTTTTAAATGCATGTGATGAGACTGGTCATGGGTGAAAAACACAAATAAGATCATTCATTCATTCATTCATTCATTCATTCATTCATTCATTCATTCATTTATTCATTCAAATACTTACATATACTCAAATTAGAAATCCAATCTATAATTGTTTTGACTTAGATGAATCATAAGTTGCTCTAAATCACACTTTGAACAACAGCATCCCAGTGTAATTACACATCATTTAGATACAATGGCAAAACTTTAAATGTATACTAAGTAAACAGCTACATTACCGTAGGATAAAGGCCTTAAGCTATTTTATTCTCCTGTTTCATGATTAATCAAACATTAACCTAGATGTTTCTAAATTACAATCCTTACAATCTGAGTCTGCATGTAACTTGCTGAACTCTTGCTGTAGTTTAGAAGGTTCTGGAGAGTTGCAGGAAGCCTGCTGCTAAAAGTATGCTCTGATGAAACTCAGAGTTAAACTGCCAACTAATTCAAGGGTGCTGAGCCAAGCTTGGCTTCTGATGAGTTCATTGACTAATTGCTGTTTGTCCTAATTAAACCTGTTCCTATTTAGATTTTACCTTCATTTGCCCTTTCCAGGAAAGATATAGGTAAGGAAGTTGAAAATAAAACCAATGGACTTCACTTCTACCAAGAATATCTACAAGTAATATATTTTGTCTTGGTTGTCTCCTAATTTGATAATGACTGAACAGATCTACTCAGTGTTAATTTACTTCACAGGAAATTAGGAACATAGTAAGAAAATTTACTATGCCAAGGAAGTCAATTAAAATGGAAATAGAGATTAGTAGCGAAATGTTTGTGATTTCTCATTTGCCATATAATATTATCCAGCTTATTTTTCTAACATAAATCTCAGTGTCTATAAATCTGCTATTTACAACTTTGCTATAAATGTCCAGTTCAGAAGCATCTTGATGAGCCTATGGCTTCCTGTCTACCTTGTCACATAGGGACTATTTAGATGTAATGAACAAAATAGATCTTGCATGATTGTTAGATTATGTACCCTTTTGATCGGTTAATGTTTCCTCATCCCACATTGTTGCCTGTCACAAAGAGCTAAAGCAGTTTGTTAATTGATTAATTCCAGAGCCTTGGCATAAGATTGTAAGGAGCTTTTTAAATAGTTTCCTGCCTTTTGGTCTGGTGCACTCACACACATGGCTCACTTATGTTAACTGGCCATCTGTAATATACAGTAACACCACTCATAAAACTCTCATAGTTCTTTACTTTACCTCAAGACCCATTTCAGTGAAGTCAATTCCCACAGGCCCTTGCAGACAAGCTTAGCATTTTAACGCCAGGCTGTAAAATCTAAAGTGCCATGTCATGTTTCCTGCTTTTAATACTATTTCCCTTACTCCTAGTTAAGTGCTGAATAATGAAACCATTATTGAATACTATTGACATTGACTAAATCACCATCAGGCAATTGCAAAAGGCAGATTTACAGTTTACATCCTGTGAGGATACCTTTAATATTATTAAACAACAAAAATTTGCCTATCCCAGGTCCTTGGGAAGGACTCAGTAGCTGGACAAAAATACCAAATCCAATATAAACATCTGGCTGACTGTGCAACTGACCACAATAATGATCTATGTATATGTGCTCTCAAATGAAACATGAAAAGAGAAAGTGCAACACCCCCTACCCAGAGGTGGTATTCAGCCTGTTCGCATCGGTTTGCATGAACCGTTGGCGGAAATTTGGCCAAGGTCACTGAACCAGTAGCGATGGCCGGCTGGCCACACCCCCGAACCGGTCCCCCGGTCAGCACTTGCTCACCCCGCCCGCCATGTTCATCGCCGCCATGTTCTTCGCGCACGTGCATCCCATTGCCTTGCAAGTCCAGTGGGATGTGCATGCGCGAAGAACATGGCGACAGCACAGCAGCAGCTTTTTCCGCGACCACCGGTACTTTTTGGCGGCCTGCGGCCAATCACCGCCTCTTTGCCAGCCTCTTTCCAGCAGCAGCGGCTGGCTGGGGGCAGCCAAAAACTCCGGTCAGCTTGCCTTCCGGACTCTGGACCAGCCGCCGTGGAAGCAGCCCGAACAAAGAGGCGATGGTGGGGGAGGAAGCGGGGTTGGGGCCGGGGCCGCTAAAGGAGGGGAAAAGGGGGCAACTGGCGAAGGGAGGGTGGGGGTAGATAGGTGGAAATTCCAAAAATTTTCCTACCTTTTCCTGTGGGCGTGGCTAGGTGGGGGTCATGTGACTGAGTGGGTGTGGGCGTGAGTGATGTCAAGTTGGCCATGCCCATTCAGTCACATGCCCCCCCACCCACCCCCCAAAAATTCAGAAAGGCTTTGTTTCTTTGCTCACTTGCTTGCTAGTATGATACCCTGTCTTTCCTCCAGGGAGTTCATTTCAACATACATCTTCCATTTGTTTTTCACAAAACCCCCAGCAAGGTAAATTAAGCCCAGGGACACTCTCTTTCTTTCTCTCTCCAGAAGTGAAAAGGACAACATTCTATGTGTCTGCAAATGTGCATGCAGGATCCCTTAGTTTGAGATAACAACTTCTGTGACTTACACTGATGTGGGGTGAAAATATCTAAGCTGTTCAATGCTGTGTTTTATAAAATTGTCCGCCTTCTTCACACATACAATGCATGAAACTGCCTGAAATGATTAGCAGTGAATTTCTATTCCCCAAAGACTTGGATGGAATGCATGTTGTCTTTTGGTTAAACAATCCCAACTTCTTCACACAAAGACGTAATTTTTCTTTAGTGCATAGGAAGCCCAACGTCCACAAGGAGTACAGGGGTTCATGGACCTGGCTTCCTCTTGCATCACTCCCGCCCTGATGTTGTGCAGTTGGCTACGCTGCCCTAAGTGAAAACAGGGTCAGCTTGTCTTTTTTCCACCTCCCCGCTATTTTTTGTCCTCTGTAGGGCTCACATCAACACACAAAGGGGTAAAGATGAAAAGTTCATGTCCTGTTCGTAATTTGCTTGTGAGTCAGTGTAGAGACCAAGGGACAATTAACACCAAGATATGGTAAGTAAGTTAGCTCATTACATTTTAGAACAGGAGTTTTCTTTTTGTGTTTTGCTCAAACACACTCGGTAAAAAGACTTTTTTTTTTAAAGTAGAATTTTCACTCAGTGGCAATCTTCATTTTAGGATGCACATAGGCACATCCCAGGTGAATATATCTCAAGGCTATAAACCAGGGGTGAAATGCTACCGGTTTGGCCCGGTCTGGGTGTACTGGTAGCTGCGGCAGCGGGAGGCTCCGCCCACCCACCCAGACATTGCCATTTTCTTTTTTTAACCCTCTGCGCATGCACAAAGCATTCTGCACATGCTCAGAGGGTGAAAAAGCGCACACGTGCGCAGAGCGCGGGTGAAAAAGCATGGGTGAAAAAGCGCACACGAAGCGCGCACTTCCGACCAGTAGGGAAGGTAAGTAGATTTCACCGCTGCTGTAAACGTTTCAAAAATTATTTGGAAGAAGTGAATCAGATCTTGTACAAAAGAAGTAACACTCCACTGTAAGGAATCTGTTCATTAAAGTTACTGCAACTTTTCAAAACACCAGAACTTTCTTTTTTGAGGGTTGTACGGAAGCCTGAAAGAAAAAAGCAGGTTTCTATTAATGAGTAGCAAGTAGAAAGGAGTTCAGCTAAACTCTTTTCTGGACTTATTTTCAAAATATTACTTCTACTATTGATAAAAAAAAGTTCTGTTCTGAATTTGAATAGCAGGAGGAATATGCGAAATATATCGATGTTACATTTTCAGAACTTAATTCCAACTTTTAGACTTTGCTATATTTCGCTCAGTTCACATAAAATGATGCCGGTTTGTCTTCAAGCTTCTCAATGTTAGTTTTGCAAGTACCTGCCACACTCCTCCCAATGACCAGTGAGGTTGCACAGGGCTGGCCTTCTTCAGGTCCCATCAGCCAGACAGTGTCAGCTGGCGGGCCCGCGGGGGAGGGCCTTCTCTGTAGCCGCTCCGACTCTGTGGAACCAACTTCCACCCAAGATCCGTACTACCCCCACCTTACCGGCTTTCCGTAAAGCCGTTAAGACCTGGCTTTTCTGGCAGGCCTGGGGCCAATATTGACTGATTGGCCCATGTATGTTGTGTGAATGTTTTATTTTAATATTGATGTATTTTTAATTTTTTTTATATATGTTTCTATTGTTGTCTTTTTTTATATATACTGTGAGCCGCCCAGAGTCCTTCGGGAGGTGGGCGGCGTACAAATTTTGCAAAATAAATAAATAAATAAATAAATACCTCAATCTATTTCTTGGCCTATTCACTTTTGAATAGGGATTGGTAAATATATTCATTTGGTTTTGGAACCACAATAATTTGAAGGGGATATATGTTGAACAATATCTGTATTCCCTTTCTTGATTTGTGAAATGCAAATTGTTATGCCATTTTGAAAATGCAAATTGGTTAACCCTACACACATACACACACATTTCACAAAACAAATACTTTATTTATTCAACAATTTTGAGCAGCGCGCAATATCTACTTTGAACAGAAAGAATCATGTTTGTTGATCACAGTCAGTTTCAGGATATGAGTGAAATTAATCATATGGCTTCATCATATGGAATACAGAGGGATGCTTTTAACATGTGTAAAACAAATATCCACTCTGTAAGAAAAAGAAATTATGAAATATTGTTTTGGGGTTATGAATTTACTACAAACCTCCTAGACCAGTGGTTCTCAACCTGTGGGTCGTGACCCCTTTGGGGGTCGAACGGCCATTTCACAGGGGTCGCCTCGCGCGTTAGCCCGCCATCTTGGTGCCACCGTCACTGCAGGGGTGAAAAGGTCCCGGTTCGGCCGTGCCTGATGGTCCCCGCCAGCTGGTAGCCTGGACGCCGCCATTTGGGTTCTTCTACCCTCTGCGCATGCGCAGAATACTTTGCGCATGCGCAGAGGGTAAAAGACCCCAAATGGCGGCGTCTGGGCGGGTGGGTGAAACCTAGCGCTGCTGTCGCTACTGGGTCGCCGATGCGTTCTTCTATCCTCTGCGCATGCGCAGAATGCTTTGCGCATGCGCAGAGGGTAAAAGAACCCAAATGGCAGCGTCCGGGCGAAGTCTCCCACTTCCACGCTATCAGCTGTCTGGCGACCCGCAGGCAAGTCCGAACCCGGAGCATTTCGCCCCTGGTGCCACGCCCCCTTTGTCACCTCATCCCGCACGGGGAGGGGGAGGGGGTTGCGGCGGCGGGAGGGTCACGGCGGTGGCGGGGGGGTCGCAGGGGGGTCGCAGCATTAGAAAGGTTGAGAACCACTGTCCTAGACCTAGGTGAATCTTAGTGTATGGATACATTGAAATCTGTAGTCTGCATAATTTTATGCTGTATTTTGCCCTAAATTACATAGAGTTATGTACGGTATATATTGAAGGAATATAAGCACAAAGCCTATTATACTAGGAATAAATATGGTTAGAATAGCAACAACCTGAATAAAAGCCAAATGAACTAGTCATAACAGGCACTAGGAAAAATAAGAAATGTAGCTGCATGATGTTCCCACATGGATTACTGTTTTGAAATTATTTTGTCTGAATTCTATCTGGTATGACAAATTCATTTTTGTATCAGAAAGGCAACAGTAAGTATTTGTAAACAAAATATAATTTGTGGAAAGTCCTTTGACTTACTCCTACAAATACCTACCCCATTCACAAATTAAATTTCTCTTTCATGTGTTCATTATTGCCACATCTATAATACAGTATATCCTTCTGGTCACTTCCATAATCCCATGTTCTCTTAAATTTATTCTTTTTTACACAGTCTGTAAACAGGGAAAATGACTAGAGGCAGTGGTAGTCCATTTGGATGAGAGCAACAACAATTGTGGACCTATTGTTCTTGGTGGTCCTATTTCTGCAATCTTCCCATTTAGTAGGATCTCAAACCGAAGATTGCAGAGCCACTCAAGAACTCATGCCTGACAAGCTTGGTAACTTATTTGAGGCCTTTCCTAGGTGAAGCAAGATAGTGAAAATATTAATCATGGAGAGACAGGAAAAAAAGTAGTTACGTTAGAAAAGCAGAGAATGAGTTGTACTGTATGAATGAAACTAAACCTGGATTATATCCCTGACTGCTAATATGAAAGTCAGTTAAACTTTGAACCTCAGCTCTAAACTACTTCCTCATAGTGGAGATAGTTGGAAGTTCTCCACAAATGGGTATAAAACATATGCTGTGTAAAATCACGACTCCTCCCTCATATCCAGTAAAAGGTCGAGTAAAAATTAACAAAATTACCTAACAACATAAATAAAAAATTTCCATTTTCATTTAGTCTAAATTCCCCTCCTCATTCTCTTCACATTTAAACATTGCAGTGAAAATAACATAAAATTGAAGGCTAATAAACAGTATCATAAATAATAACTTCTTATTTAGATATTAAAAAATAATGGCATAAATATTACAAACTAAATTACCGTTACACCATTAAACATTTCCAAAAAAGAAACTATCAATCTAGATAATATTATAATTATTATAATTGCTTATAATTATAATTAAACATTACCAAACATAGCAACCTATTATGTAACCACAATATAATACACATATTTTATATTTTTTTCCATCTTCCTCCCAGTCACCCTTAAATCCTGTAGGAAGTTAGCACCCACCCCTCTCCTGGAAAAATGAAATATCCTAGGAAAATATTAAAAAGGCAGATTATATAGAATATCCCTAGAGAAATTGAGAAACGTGCTTTTAGAAAGGAAACAGACCCACTCTTAGTAGCCCCCACCTTTGTCAATGGGCCATCAAGGAATGGCCCAGCTCACTCATCCCCCCACCCCCTTTGTTAATAGCCTGGACCAGTCTATTTTACATAACAAAGATCTACTTCCTTCAGACAGAGCCATATTATGTATTCAAAGCCCTTAGATTACATCAGCCAAGCCTGGGAGTCTGACAGCCAATCGGAGTGCATTACATATACAGGAACAGGAAACTAAGAGGTGGGGCCCAACAGAGGTCATAAAACCAAGAGACTCAGCATCTTTTCTCCCCTTTTTTCTCTTCACCCAACATCTGGAAGCATGTGATCTACCTTTTCTGTTCAGGAGCCCATGCCATGTGCTCCTGTCCACCATTAAACCTTCTTTCCAAGCAACTTCCAGGAATCCAGTGTCTTTTTCCCCACTTGGAACCGAACCCAGAAGGATATTCCTTACAACAATCCCATAGATAAAATTCTGATTCCTGCTTTCTTCCAGCCTCTTTGCCCCTTCTCTTGAAGTTCTTATCATCTTTATTGAAATACATTTATAATTTTCATGAAATAATTTCAGTAAATCTTCTGCATTTTAATTTAAAAGGATCATCCTTTTCCTACATCATTCTTTAAATACATTATTTGTATGTTCTTTTTAATTGTTAAGTGATCATCCAATTCCACTTGTGCATCCAGTATTTCCAACTCTTTTTTACAAGTTGAGGTTTTATGTCCACCTCAACTAAAGTCGATTTCGATTGTCTTCAAGGGAGTTTGTTCATCTTCAATAGCAACCTCTGGTTCCATTCTGGTTCAAGACTGTTGAATGTATTGGAAAAAAATGATCAGAAATAATGATTTTACCTTGAGAAAGCAGTAATCTACTACGGTTATTATGTTATGACCACCCAAAGAAGAACAGAAAATTTAATTTATTTCTTCTGTTTGTAGTTGATTCTTAAATGTTGGTCCGTTGAATCCTAGAGAAAAGTCTTTGAAGTGTTCAGCAGTGAATTTTACAATTCTATGGGGCCAGTTCATTCTTCTCTTTTACACTTCATTTCAAACAAAAATTGGCATCTTTTCAGTGTCATATGGAACGCAGATGAAAATACCATTTTCTTGCTCTTCTTTGTGTGACCAACTTGATTTTTCAATAAAACCATCAAGATACATTTACCTGTCTTTGCTCTGATTCTTCTGGACACATTTGGGAAGTGAATGTTTTCAAGAAGTACACATGGGTTTTCGTAAAAGTTGTATCTGGATTATTATATACGGTTTGAAATTAGTCAAGACTTAGGCTTCTTCTGAATCTGGTAACAATAGTTTCCTGGTTTGGATGAAATGAAACACTGGATATTTCATTTATTAAATTTACAATTCACCCAGAATAGCCCTTCCGTTGGTTAATATATAATTTATTAGTTTTATTGTTCCATGCCACAAAGGGAAAAGCAAGGGAGCTGTAAACATAAGCCTTTTACATTCCTTATTATCATATGTTCTTAGCAAGAGCAAACTCATAGCAGGCCTTCCCCTTCCCTTTAAGGTCCACAGTCAGAGAAGGGCCTCCTGGATTGATAGATTCTGCTGGAGCAATGGTAGAACTTGTGGCTAGGGGGAATCTTGGCCCAGGCCTGGCTGGTGTATCATTTGTGAGCTAACCTGGATTGGGAAGCCCTGATTACAGTGACGTATGCCTTAGCCACCTTGTAGCTTGCAGGGCTGTGACCTAGGATTGTATTCCAGAAGATCTGTAAACTTCAACTGTTCCAGAGCACAGTGGCTTGTCTATTAATTGAAGGTAGCAGATTCAGCCCTCTCACAACTCTGCTGCAGTTGCTGCCTTGGTCTTAATTAGTTTTTGGGTCTAATTTAAAATGCTAATTATTATGTTTAAAATCCAACAGTGAGGCTCACATGCCTGCAGGAGGGTATACAGTGGTGGGATTCAATTTTTTTTACTACTGGTTCTGTGGGCGTGGCTAGATGGAGGGTCATGTGACTGAGTGGGCGTGGCCAACTTGACATCACTCACAGCCACGGCCACTCAGTCACATGACCCCCCACCTAGCCATGCCCACAGAAAAAGGTAGGAAAATGTTTTGAATTTCTACCTATCTACTTATTTTCTGCTCAGGTCTGGCCTAATCTATCAAAGGCCTCCTCCTGCATGCCGCCCCGCCCTCCCTTCACCAGTCGCATGCGTTGCCCCGTTTCCCCTCCTTCAGCGGCCCCGGCCCTAGCCCCGCTTTCTTCCCCACCATTGCCTCTTTCTTCGGGCTGCTTACCTTCCTCCTGCGGTGGCTGGTCTGGAGTCCGGAAGGCAAGCTGACCTCCGGTAGTTTTTGGTGGCCTCCAGCCAGCCGCCGCTGCCAGGAAGCGGCTGGCAAAGAGGCAGCAGCTGGGAGGCTTCTCACAGTCGCATCAAAAAAGAGAGCTGTCGTGCGGGTGGGCAGGGCAAGCAAGCGGTGACCGGGCTACCTGTTTGGGAGCATGGCCAGCCAGCAGTCGCTACCAGTTTGGTAACCCAGGCCAAATTACCGCTACCAGTTTGCCTGAACCGGTGCGAACTGGTAGAAACCCACCACTAAGGGTATACAAAAGGGTATACAAAAGGTTCCCCTACCTGAAGTTAAGAAGTGGGTCCAATGACTGTCCTTCTCCATAGTTGTTCCTATACTATAGAACAACTTACTCTCCCAAATAAAGAATTTTGAAACTCTTTGCCTTTTATAAATCACTCAAAGCTTGGCTATTCAACTAAGCAATTTTGGTCTGAAGGTGTGTAGTCTCCTTTTAAAAGGTGTTTCCTACAAACCATCACTTTTTTGTCCATCTACCGTAGAAAAAGATCCCCAGCCCATCGTAACTCAATTACGACATTTCCTGTCAGCAATAAGCATCTGCAAGGCAGGACCAAGGAGGCCCACATGACTGACACAAGAAGGAGATAGGCCTCAGCAAGCCGCAGTGCCTCTTTTAACTTAACTGGGCTTAGACGTTAAGCAGGCTTGGACTGCTTTCAAGAACTCCCTGAACTGTAGGCTAGCTTGAAAATCTTTTCTGTAAGACAGAAATAGCAAACCACTTTTGTGCATTTGCCAAAAAGAAAAAAAAAGAAAAAAAAGAAAAAGAAAGCTGAGATATTTCCATGAAATCACCAGGAATCAGTCTTTACTTTAAAAAAAATTTTTTTAAATAGTATATAGCATGTTTCTAAATATGCAGGTATGTATTAGCATGGATGAATGTTATGTAAATAAACATTTCTTTTTCTCCCCCTCTTTTTGGTTTTTGCCTCTTTCTTCCTGGTCATGTCCAGTATCGAGACAGCAGACCCTTCCCCTACCTCCTCCACTCCTCCCAGCTTCCTCTGAGAAAATATTCATGTTTTTAACTGGATTAATTGTATCTCTTCTAAAAATGATCTCTTCCATACCTCTGCTTCCTCCCAAAGTTTCTCTCAAGTGCTAAACCATTGGTTAATTATTTTTTTCTCCAGGACCCTGATTTAGTGGAAAGTACTTCTGAACAGCTGAGACAGAGGGAAAGGAGCTAAATCACCCAGTTCCTTATCTCTTGGCTGGAAAGCTTGAGATAATTCAAGCTAGCTGTCAGGACTGGAACCAGAGCTGCCAAGAAAACGCTCTCCATCATTGCAGCAGCCACAGAGCCCCACTGCACTTGAGGGGTTGTGTGGAGATGAGACTTCTTTTGGGCCCTGTTGGAGCCACGCATTGTATGAAGTCCTTCCCTGGAAAAGCATTTTATTAGGGAAAAACCGCATTGCTTCCTGCTTCCAATAAATAATTAGGAGAATGACCTATAGTAAATTCAAAAGAGAGTATGTAAAGACTAGCTGTCATTTATAAGTTGGGGGGGAAGGCTCTCTCTCTCTCTCTCTCTCTCTCTCTCTCTCTCTCTCTCTCTCTCTCTCTCTCCTTCTCTCCCTCCCTCTTTCTCCTTGTTTCTTTTTTTCTATTTATTT
>QLTV01003675.1:6192-16728 GCA_003457575.1 Thermophis baileyi | reverse complement strand
GTATATATGTATATATGTATATATGTATATATGTATATATGTATATATGTATATATGTATATATGTATATATGTATATATGTATATATGTATATATACATATATATATATATGTATATATGTATAATCTTCAGTGAGCCTTTTTTCCCCAACTTATAACTGACAGCTAGTCTTTACATAATTTACTATAGGTCATTCTCCTAATTATTGGAAGCAGGAAGAAATGTAGTTTTGCTCTAATAAAATGCTTATATGCAGAGAGAGCATAAATATATACCGTATTTTTTGGACTATAAGACACACCAGTGTATAAGACGCACCAAGATTTCGAAGAGGTAAGTAAGAAAAAAAAAGTTTTTGCCCTCCCCCAGCCCCCAGGAGCACTCTGCAGACTTCCCAAACCCTCTGCGCACCCCGTTTTTGTGAAAAATGGTCCATTTTTTGCCTGTTTTTCACAAAATGGGGGCGTTTTTGCCCTCCCCCAGTCCCCAGGAGCACTCTGCAGGCCTCGCAAACCCTCTGCGCACCCGTTTTCGCATGGGGCAGGGCTTCGGGAGGCCAAAAATGGCTGTATGTGGTGTATAAGATGCACCAACATTTCCACCCTCTTTTGGGGGGGGGGAAAGTGTGTCTTATACTCTAAAAAATACGGTATATAAAATAATAAATATATATGTGCAGAGAGAGCCTCAATAGCCCTGACCTGCAATCTATGGCACTTTGCCCAGAGACTGAAATACAGGCTGATGATAAATCAGCAGAGTTTGTCCTATTTGACTTGATTAAAGAAATACTCTCTTAAGAGAAAAGACCACCAACTACTTTTTGCTTCTGCCTGCATCTCCTCTAATCAAACCCCTGCGGCTCTTGAATACGGAGTTATTGCTGATGTTACAGAGTATATTATTCAGTAAGAATTAAATATCCAGGGTGTTCATTATCCCACAGTCTGTACTTGACTTTTAGTACTACCTAATCTAGCGGCTTTGACAAATGTTTTGCCAATCTCTATTGGAAACATATTCACTTAATCTTAAACTTGTTTGCCAACTAGGTATAAATATTACAAATGTTTCCAGGAAATAAAAATACTCAGGACAGAAAGTTTTATGTAACTATGCTGTTGCGGGGTGGGGGGTGGGGTATTGCTTTTTGTTTAAATATGGTATAGCAAGACTTGGAAGAATGTCATGGAAAAGATGTCGATAGAAATTGAGCTAATACTTTGACTTAGAAAAAAGGTAAAGAACTTGTGAGGGTCTAGGACAAACGGTGGAATTAAAAAAAACCTTTGTGAGAGATTGCCGCTGAATATTTTGGTGGCCTGATTATAAAGCCGTATTTATGTCATACAGCTCAAGAACGAGACCTGAAAAGATTGTCTTAATCTTGGTTGACTGACCCAAATTATAACCAGATCCGGCGACGTAATACCTGATCCTGTTACCTGTTAGCTATAATATTCTTCCTGCGAATTCACAGTTCTTAGGGATTGATAACATTCTGCAGTAGATTGCTTCCAACTTGTAATTCACCCCTTGGAAACAAATGAGAACTCAAAGAGAGTTTAGCAATGCTGTTACCTTGAAAAAAAACATTGTGTAATTCAGCTGAACAAAGAAATCAATGCAACGATTCACTGTTGGCTGATTGCTGCTAAAATGCCATACTTGTGATTCAGTCTAGGGCTCTTGCTAGACCACTGCTCTCCATTCACCAACCATATTCAAAGTGCGATGCTTAGAACTCAACCTAGAAATTAAGGAACCTGTGATCTGAGCAATGCTGAATAAAATGGAATGATTGCTTCCAGCGAATTGAGAAGGGCTCTTCTGTTGATACAATTTAAAATTCCATGTGCCTATTTTGCAGCTACATCACACGGTTGGCTAATGTTGGCAGACAACCACTATTCCAAGATCTTTTTTCAAAAGTACCATTACCAAGTCATAAAGACTAAAAGTGATTCATGACCTCATCCTGTGCCTGCAATTTGTTTTTTGCTTCCTAAGTCAAGAGCTTTGCATTTTAACTCTCTGAAATTTCATTCTATTTCAGCCCACTGCTCTGATCTATCAAAGTTATTGACAACCCACATTACGTCATTTGCAAATGTGATGTACATTTTCTCCCTCTTTCCATCCAAATCATGCAAATCTTTGATAAAAATGTGCCATCTCCAGGACACGCTATCATATTCAATGTCTCAATACAGCTTGATGTAGAATTCTGTGGCTGCAGTTTTCTATCTAGTTATCTATTCATTTCATTGCCATGCCACATAGGACTTATCACTTAACTGAGAATGTCATGGGGCATTTTGTGAAAATTAAATTAAATCAAGTCAAATCATTAAATCAAGTTAGATTGCATACACAGGATTCCCAGCATCAAATAAAGGAGTTACCGATCTAAAGTGAAGATAAGGATAGTTTGGAAAGTTTTTTCCTTGACAAATCCATACCATCCATCTGGTAATCCCTGCAGTATTTCAAGGTGCTGACAGATGAGTCATGTTCTGATCTGCTATAGATAACGAAGTAAAGGAAAAGCTGCATTATTACCAGGGTTTTTTTCTCATCTTCTCCAGAAATTGTGAAAAGCAGAGTGAAAGGGCAAGATTGAAGCTTGAGATGGATAGAAATCTACTTGTCCTTAATTGGGATTATGTATTTGTTCTGAAAAAAATGAAATCCTTTGCACTGTATGCTGTAAATTGCATCCTAGGTTTACTGAGGAAACTTGCTGATGTCCTGACAAAGTAAAATGCTAAACACTTCCCAAATTGCTGTCCCAAGTCCTTCTTCACTCCAGGTTGTAAAGTAGGAGGTGCCCCATGTTACCATGCTTTGAGTGACATTTCTAATATCCAATCATTGGTTTCATAGGTGTCTGCTGGAAGGGCAGGGAAAGAGAGAAGATGGATTAAATAAGGGCAGATGTGGATTAGGGTTATGAGAATGCTACAACATATGGATGTTGTGACATAATGAGGTGCAGTGTGTGGTGTGGTGATATCATGACATCCATTGATGTTTTGATGCCATTACAGCATGATACCAATGCTGTTGCCTAGTTGCATATATTCCCCTTGTGTCATTAACTTGGGGAACCAGCAGGGCTATGGTTTTCGTCATTCATTAAATGTCATCCAGCAATATGTGTGCTTAACAATTCTGCTTGCATCATTTGAAACATGCTGTAAATGTACTCTGAATCGTTTTTCAAAGGTACATGCAAAATAATGTGCCAGAGTTTGCATACCAAAATCTTATGGGTAAATGTCTTCATGTCTGCTTCTAAAAAGTATTTTCTAGTGTAAAAGCTGGGTACACAAAGAACATACGGCACATCGTAAGTGCTGTGTTAGCACAAATGGCTCTTCTTCAAATAGGTTAGCACAAATGGCTCTTCTTCAAATAGGATACTATTCCTGTAACACCCTCCCATCTTTGCCTCCAGCTTTTGTGCTTTCAGCTTGCAATTAAACCTTGTGGGTTTTTCTTTTTCTTCATCATAAATAAATTTACAAATACTCCTTGATTCAGTTTGGAGGAAATATGTCAACTTTCCTTGAGTGACAAGAAAGGTTAATTCTGCTAATTAAATAAGAATTTGTCAGTGCCACATAGAGCGTGATGCAATGTGCTGTAGCTGTTCCTTTGGAAGATCAGGTTCCATGATGCTGTTTATTTATTAAAAGGGGCTGCCCCTGGATAAATTAGCTAGTCATTCCATGCCTGAAGCAAACATAACCAAGAAGAAAAACAAATATTTGTAAGAAATAACTATCAAAAGGAACTGTTCCGTCTTCCGCTTACCTTTGGTATATTTCATTTTTCTTCTCATTTTTTGCAGTTCCGTATGTTTTAGTTGCACATCTCACTGTGCAATATTGAGACTTACCCATCCATAGCTTGAGATTGGAAGCCAAATAGCTTTTATTTGTCATTTGCATCAAAGTAAATTAAGACTGGCAAGGTCTGATTCACTTCTGGCAGTATATTTTGCATTCATGAATACTTTCTCAACATTTCTTATGGAGAGACCAATATGAAAAGCCTTCACCAGATTAACATTGGCTGAAAAACATGTGTAAGGCCATAAATATTCTTTTTTGGTGGCCCATCATGGATTACTGCCTTGTCATGTGAAGGGGCTTGCGCAGCTCAATGAAGCGATAAACTATGCTATGGCTGTGGAAAGTTCTGACAAAACATGGTCCATTGGAGAAGGAAATGGCAACCTGTTCTGACCCAGCTCCCCAAACACGACAAACCCTCTGAAGTGAACTCAAAAGATTCCTTTATTAGGAATGCCGGCAGCTCCGGCAAAAAGTTTATCTCGCAGGCTAACAAGTCCGGCCAGCTGGAAGATGAATAGTTGTCTGCCACATCTATTCATCTCCGCCCCCTGCCTTTTATCCCCAGAGCTAGGGTGGGACCTCGCTAGCAGCGGTGGATCTTCCTTCCCCAGGATTGGCCCACGGCTTTCCACTGCTCTCCTCTTCTCTGCCTTCTGCGCAGCCGCACATCAGGCACTGGACCCAGCTGTTCCTCCTCTTCTTCATCAACCACCTCCAGACCTGGGGGCTGTTGACTCTCCATCTGAGGGCTGACGGATGGCCTAGGCTCCGCCTCTGTCTCTCTCTCTCTGCCAGCTCCATTCCCTCTTCCCCCTCGGAGCTCCCAGGTTGCCCTGATGCTGACCCTGACTCCCACACCTCCTCCTCCTCTGATTCGGCTGCTGGAGGGGCCAGTGGCTGACAGGCCACAACACAACCCATTCCAGTATCCTTGCCAAAAAAAACCAAACCCATGGATGGTACCAAAAGGCTAAAACCTCCAGGAGACAGTGGAGGACAGGAGGGCCTGGCATGCTATGGTCCATGGGTCATGAAGAGTCAGACACAATTTAGCACTGAACAACAACAGTTCTATTTTGGAGAATAAAAGACTCAACACCTATTTATTTACTGATAAAACAGAATATAGACCATGCTTGAAAGGGTCCTTGAGACACTTCACACCATTAAGCAAATTATCAGAATAAAAGGAGCAACGAATCGGAGCAAGGTTTTAAAAGGATTCTTTGAGGCTGGTTGCAATGAAATATATTAAATTAATTTCACAGTATTTGGAATATAAAAATCTTAAATTTTCTTACTCTCTTTGCTTCCATCTAGCAACCACCCAGATTTTTGCATTCCAGACATGGTAATCCCATTGAAACATAATTATGGGTCTTAATTATCCACCTAATATTAATTAATATTCAGGCTCACTGTGTGAAGCAGTGAGAGAAATTTCAGTGTAGAATATTTACTACACTTCCTACCAGTATTTATTCCAGTTGCTCCATTTGATAGTTCCCAGTTCTGAGACAGCTCTCAAAGGAGGGCCTCACAAAGTGTCACAAGAACTTAATTAAGAAGTATGCAAGTTATGCAACAGCGGCAAAAACAGCTTCTCTCAAAAATGGTACAGTTGCAGAAGGCCCAAAATTCAATAATATCTGGAATGTAAGCTTCACATTCCAAATCATGTGAGAATACTATAAGGTGACTCTGATTTTTTTTTTCCCAATTGAAAACGTGGAAGCAGTCCAAATGGGCATTTTTAAAGAGCATCTCTCTCACTGTATCCAAAATATAATTTTTGGTACCACCAACAGCTACTCTCTCATGTTTTCTTTATGGTCACTATCTCCTGATCCCTTACTGCAGCCCAGCAGAAGCTACATATAATGAGCATGATGGTATCACGGTGGTAGATAGTGCATAGCTGGGATCACCCACAACATTAAACATGGTTTTAAATTATGGTTTATTTAGCAACTATAGTAGTTTGGTTTGCACGTTAGTCTTAAAATATAATGGGTGCTCTTGCCTAGTCTGATAAATTAAAAACAATAACAACAAAAACAATCCAGATTATGGCTTGGCATTTTGTGGGGACTAAAGCCAAGCAATGATTCTGCCACTAAGTAGAAATTGTTTAGTTCTCCCTCAGCAGAGGCAGAACTGCAAGATGACTGAGCTGATGCTTGATGGTGTTGAAACCAGGGCTGTCTTAACGCATGGGCCTGATGGGCACTTGCCCGTGGGCCCCACGAGCATAGGGGCCCCATACTAATCTGTGTATGTTAACCCTTCAATGCACCTTGTATCATATAAATACAGCAACTGTATGGCTTACTGAGTCTTATTGTGTTTTTCAACACCTATTTTGTTGGAAGTGCCAATAAAATAAATATATGTTTAATTTTATCAACCATTTACATTTTTATTCCTGTGAGTAGTTGTCGTAGGGTGCCAGGGGCCCGTAATGCTGTTAAGATGGCCCTGGATGAAACTACTGCCTAGTGTCACAAAGGAATGTGGATGTTCAGACACATGGAAATTGTACAAGCTGCAGTGTGTGAAGCATATGTAGGATAGTGAGCCCTACTTTCCGAATTAAATATTGGTTCCCACAAAACACAACAAAAGGCAAATGAGAAGATGGGAGCTGCATTTGGGCACCGGGGAGTCTTCTTCAGATGTCAGATTTATGGTATCGGGATAATGGGTCACATTCTTGTTCAGTGGCACTAGTTGTGTTGGAATGTGCACCCAGAGAAGCATGTAGGGGAGTCTTGGCAGCACAGAGCTTTCCCAGGGAGGAGACAGTACATTTCAGAGAGAAGCCCAAATTATGAGTCTGCTCAGTCCCCAGCTGCATGGGGGAGGGGGGAAAAAGCTTCAGGATGTACATGTATCTATCATGGTAGAGGGTTATAGCTTTAGTTTGGCAAGATTCTGTCCATTAAGTGTAAGCAAATAAAGGCTTAGACTCGTTTTGGATTTCATTGTGTTGTTTGGGGGCTTGGGCTTAACACTAGTGGCACTTATACCAATAGTACCATCCTGGTATGTGTCTGATGGCCGATCATTCAAATTCCTACTTTAGGCCCTGATACTTCTCCAGCTTTTTATAGACCTTCTTCTTGATGTTACTATCACTTGGCACCACTACATCTATCACCACTGCTGTTTTCTGGTCTGGGTCTACTACCATGATGTTTGATTGGCTAGTAGTTGCCTGATTATTTGGACCTGGAAGTCCCAGAGGATCTTAGCCCTGTTATTCTCCATAACCTTCTGTGGGATCTCCCATCTGGATTTAGTAGGGTCTAGCCCCGTGATGGCGAACCTATGGCACGCGGAGCCATATCTGAGGGCATGTGAGACGTTGTCCTATGTCAGCTCCAGCGCACATGTGCGCGCTGGCCAGCTGATTTTTGGCCTTCCGGAGTGTGGGAGGAGGCCGTTTTTGCCCTCCCCAGGCTTCAGGAAAGCCTCCGGAGCCTGTGGAGGGCGAAAAACGGGCCCAACGGGCCTACTGGAAGTTCGTTTCTGCCCTCCACAGGCTCCGGAGGCTTTCCTGAAGCCTGGGGAGGGAGAAAAATGGCCCAACGGGCCTACCAGAAGTTCGTTTCCGAACTTCCGGTAGACCCGTTGGGCCCGTTTTTCGCCATCCACAGAGTCTGGAGGCTTCAGTGAGGCCTGCGCGCATGCATGGGGGGGTTGTGCATGCATGCGTGGGGGTAGGGCATTGCATTATGGGTGTGGGCACGCGTGTGCACGCTATCGCATGCGTGTGCGCCTTTTTGGCACCCGAGTAAAAAACGGTTCGCCATCACTGGTCTAGCCCATACACTGAGAAAATGTTCCTGTACACAATTCCCCCCCCACACACACACACCTTTGCTACCATCTAGTTGTTGTCTGGATTTTTGCACATAGCCCAAGGTTAATTCCAAATAGATTTATTATTAACAACAGCTGTAGGATAAAAATAGCAGTAGCAGCAATACCAATAGTAATAATAGCATGAGCAGTCTGGAAAAATAAAATCAGATTAGGTTCTTACATGAAAACAGCTTTAACGTATTTTAAAGGAAAGTATTTGCAACAAGGGCCCAGTCCTTAATGCCAGCAGAGTTATCCATATTAACAAGGACATTGATTTTTGAAAAGTCAGTCTGATTTATAAATACCTAATTTTGTGGGTGATCCACAGCAGTTATAAACAATCATTGTTCAAACTGGAATCAGCAACTCCATTCTTATATCCTACTGATTTTTACCCTGGAAAAATATTTGAGTTTTACAGTAGGAAATTTAGGCCCCATTTTGTGGTCAACAGAAAGACAAATGGTGCCGACAAGAGCATGCTGTTTTCCGTCTGAAATGAACGATAGCCACTCTTCTCAATTGGCTTCAGCCTTGGGTCCAGAGCCAGATTCTGCATATATAGTAATATTTTTCTGTTGGCCCAGAGATCACCTTTCAAAGGAAAGGCTTAAGGAAAGATATAAAGTTCTGGCAATAGAGAGAAATTTAATCAACACAGAATGAAATGTTCATTTTCATATTGTATTTGGCAGAGATATTGATTTTGTGTAATATCAATTTCAGGACTTTGTAGGTTGAAGTGATACGATATTTACCATGAAAAACTATAATTGTTGGGATTTGTGGGGGGGGGGGAAACTATGTTGTGGGGGGGAGAGCACTCAATTTGTACGAGAATTCTTCCTGGAAATGAAATGGTTCGTGTTTGTTGTATAACTTGTTTTCGAAGAATGACTGACAGTTTAACTAATATTGGATGGCATGAAAGAGGCAACATGCTGCCCTCTGGTGATAATTCAGAGTTTTACAGCAGAGATAGCTTAGTTTTGGTCGCTGCTAGAGACTACTGTACTCAACTTTGCCTTCCAGTTTTTGTTTTTTTTGTTCTTCATAACTGGAAATTAGTAACTTTTTGTGGTGAAGGGCAAAAGAAGATAATCCCTTTCTCACATCCTCCATAGTTTTCATTTCTCAAATTCCCCTAAATCCATTTACATTTATTTTTAATACATACCTGGCCGGGGGGGGGGGACGACGGACGGACGGACGGACCTGTAGTCTCTATATATCTAATGCTTCCATCCATTTCTACTCTACTTTATAACACTGTTTCAACAATGTCTGAAAGTTCTTCAGAAACATCATTGATTTAGACTCTAAATTTTTGCAGTTCTCTTGAATTTGTTTTACCTCTAGAGCAGGGGTGTCATGCTCGATTTCATTGAGGGCTGCATCAGGGTTGTGTTTGACCTCGGGGGTGGGGGCGGGGGCGGGGTGTGTGTGGCCAGGGTGGGCATGGCCAGCTTGACGTCACTCGTGTCGAGGGCGCCTGTGGTAGCCCGAGTGCTCTGCCAGCGAAAACAGACTCCCAAGCTCCGTTTTTCAGCTGCGACGGCCTCCTGCAACCTTCTGCCAGCGAAAACAGAGCCTGGGAGGGCTGCACGCAGCCCTTGCGAGCTCCATTTTCACTGGCAGAGGCACCGAGGGCCAGTCTCTTGCTGTTTCCAGGGCAGCCCCGCGGGCCAGATCTAAGCACCCAGTGAGCCGGATCTGGCCCCTGGGCCTTGAGTTTGACACCCCTGCTCTAGAGCTTAGAAACTATTTCTATTTTTGTAGTTCTCTTGAATTTGTTTTACTTCTAGAGGTAAAACAAATTCAAGACAACTACAAAAATAGAAATAGTTTCTAAGCGGTGACTCCCCCCCCACCCGAATTTTAGCAGAGCCAATCAGACAGGATTCAGAGCAACACAGACAAGCTATGCTGCATATCACATACCCAAAGAAGTCCATCTAATTGTTTTAATTAGACCGGCACACAGAAGGAGCCTTGATCTGGTATTTTTTAAGGCATGAAAAATAATCTTATCCTTAGTTTTCACCTTCAAGATATGATCTTCGGCCATTGCTTTTAGACATGGTGGGGAAAATAGATTTGGAAGGAGCAACTTAGGTCATCAGGTCTATCTCCTGCTTTGTGCAGAAAGCCAAATTAAAACATCTCAGACATATGGCTGTGCCTGAACATCTGCAACAAAGGAGAGAACCCACTATCTTTCAGTAATTACTTCCACTGACAAATTGCCCTTGCTCTTAGGAAGCTTTTTCTAATTGGCCTACCTATATCTGAAATCCATTATTCTGTGTCCTGCACTCTGGAAAGGGAGGCCTTGACATCCTTTCAAATATTTGAAGAGTGCTATCCTATCCCCCACCATCGTCTTTCTTCTCAAGGTGAAGCAGTCTCCATGACATCTTATTATTCCTACATTGTTCACGCTGAGCTTATTAGAAGTCATTTCTTTAAGCTGATTCTCAGAAAGCAGGTCATGTGACTTGGAGCCTGTTTGAACTGCAGCAAGAAGACTTAGAGCCAGGGGCGAAATGCTACCGGTTCAGGCCGGTTCGCCCGAACCGGTAGTAAAAAATACTAAAAAAAGTTTTTTTAAAAAGTTCCGATGATCATGCATCGCACAGCTGATCTTCAGAACTTTTTTCCCCCCTGAAGCCTGCTAAGCCAAAAACAGGGGGTGTAGGCCAAAAATGGGGGTGGGGGTGGGGAGTCCATTTTTGCTCCCAGCAGGCTTCCCTGAAGCCTGCTAGGCCAAAAACGGGTAGTGGGAGGTGGAAAGAAAGAAAG
>QLTV01003673.1:324338-342110 GCA_003457575.1 Thermophis baileyi | reverse complement strand
TTGCACTCCATTGTCCAACCAATCGGCTTATTGGGCTTTGGCTTGGTGGGCGATGGGCCAGTTTTTAGCAGTTCCGTAAGTGGCAGAGCCACCGCGGCAAAGGACGGAATAAACTGCCGATAGAAGTTTGCGAAGCCCAAGAAGCTCTGTAGTTGCTTACGGGTGCGTGGAGGCTGCTAATCGAGCACTGCTTTCACTTTTTCAGGATCCATCTCTATTCCCTCGCTGGAAATTCGGTAGCCCAAGTAGTCCAGGGAGGTCTTATGGAATTCGTACTTGGAAAGCTTAGCGTACAGCTTGTTGTCCAGAAGTTTCTTTAGGACTTGCCTCACTAGTTTCACATGCTCCTCTAGTGTTTCACTGAAGATGAGAATGTCATCCAAATAAACGAGTACCCCCTTGTACAGATGGGGGTGGAGTACCTTTTTCCCCACAGTTGTTAAGTGAATCACTGCAGTTGTTAAGTTAGTGACAGAGTTGTTAAGTGAACCTGACTTCCCTTTGACTCTGCTTGTCAGAAGGTCCCAAAGGGGATCACGTGACCCTGGGACACTGCGACCGTCATAAATAGGAGCCCATTGCCCAGCATCCACATTTTGATCACGTGACCATGGGGATGCTGCCATGGTCGTAAGTGTGAAAAATGGTCATAGGTCCCTTTTTCCAGTGACATTGTAAGTTTGAACGGACACTAAATGAACTGTCGTAAGTCGAGGACTACCTGCACTGTCTCTGTCTCTTGTCTGTTTGATGCCTTAATTGAAGGTCCCAAAGAGGAAGAGGAAGAGGAGGGGTGGGGAAAGAGAAGACGCAAGACAAGGCTTCCCCAGGAGACCCCTGGGTGCTGCTGACCTTCCTCAAGCCCCTGAGTTCCCTCAGGATGGGCCCCAGCAGGAGTCCGAAAGCCCAGAAGGCTCAACCTCTGGTCCCAGGGACCGACCCAGGTTGGATCCTCTCATCTGAAATCTTTTGGGGGGGGAAATAGGACAATAAAAGAGCAGAATAATGTGGCTGTGTAAGTATTCAGTCACAGCTGAAACCCCTGATAATTTCCTGATTTGTCACTTTTCCTGTTTCTAATATACCCAATAAATGGCTGAAGCATTGTTTCCTGTAAGGAGAAACTGCTGGTTGTTACAGCAGAAAGAGCAAAAGTGAATTGTTATATACACACACACACAAAACACACAAAGTTATGTTTAATATTTTTTTAATTTAAGAAAAAGTATGTTTCAAGTTAAAAAAAAAAGGAAGGAGGCCAATTTCTCTCTGTTCTTCATAATTTACAGGAAGACCATGGAAATTTCAAGGCTGTTGTCAGAAAAAGAGGAGCCCCAGTGAAAAATATCCAGCTAATTGCAGAAAAGGAGGATCTCTGCAAAGATTTGGAAGAGAAACTGAGCAGGTGACCAAACCCTGACTTTTCTTCCAGAATTTCATCTTAAATTCTTTGTAGCTCTCTCTTCCCTGGACATATATTACCCATAGTTCTAGATTGAATTACATTGCTTGGAACAAGGTTGGGAAAAATAAGATCTGACTCTTTTCAACTTGTTCAAATCATAGAAAATTATACATAGCCTTACATTGAATTGCAAATCTATGTATAACAAACAAAATACCAGGTATTTTCATTAGTTTTAATTTTAAACAAGTCTGATGATTCAAGTAACAAACCCAAGAAAACTAATTTTACACTGGTTTTGATATTTTACAGAAGAAAAATTTCAGATGAGCCTATGCAGACAGACCAGCTCAGAAAAGAGAATCAAGATCTGAGTTGCAGGAATTAACAGAGGCAAAAGAATGGGAAGACACCAGGACGGGATGGCTTACCAGCAGAATTGTACAAAGAACTGCAAGAAACTTTGTGTAATCCAATGTTGGAAGTATTTAAAGAACTTTTGTTAGAGGCAAAGGTACCGAATTCATGGATGGAAGCATATATTACCCTTATACCGAAAGAAGATGCAGATTTACAACAAATAAAAAACTACAGACCAATATCCTTGTTGAATGCGGATTATAAAATATTTGCTTCAATAATGGCAGAAAGACTAAAACAATTTTTAAATCAATGTATATACCCAGATCAAAATGGGTTTTTTTAACCTAAGAGACAAATTAAAGATAACATGAGAATAATCTTGAACACTTTGGAGTATTATGAAGCACATCCAGAGAAGCAAATGGCATCGATCTTCTTAGATGCACAGAAAGTGTTTGATAATGTGAACTGGCAATTTATGTTAACTCAGCTAAAAAAGATGGACTTTGGGGAGAGATTTGTTAATATGATCAAGGCGATATACCATAAACAAAAGCAAAAATAATGGTAAATGGAGATATGACTGAGAAAGTTAGCATTAGCATTAAGTTAGCATTAAGAAAGGTACAAGACAAGGATGTCTTCTGTCCCCATTATTGTTTATATTGACACTGGAAGTATTAAACAGGAACATTAGACAAGATATGGAGATAAAAGGTATGGAGAACATACTAACGTGTACTGTTAGGGAACAGTACAAACTACAGGCGTTTGCAGATGATCTAGCTTTTATTGTGGAAGACCCACTAGTAATAGGATCTAAATTAATAAAAAAAAATAGAAGAATATGGGGAAGTGGCAGGTCTGAAAATAAATAAAGAAAAAACTAAGATTTTAGTTAAAAATATTACGGATAAGCAAAAAATAGAGTTAACAAAGAGAATAGACATTCAGATTGTGAAGAAAGTTAAGTACCTAGGGATCCAGTTCACAGCAAGATGTGTAACAATTAAAGAAGATTATTATTTATTATTATAAGTGGTTGAAACAAATTCAAATAGACCTGGAAAAGTGGAAAAAAGATCTGAGTTGCAGGGTTCAAAGACAAGATTAGGAGAAGGCGGAACTCCTTAGAGAAAACAATGAATACAGAATAAATATTTTAGAAGAATAACTGGATAAGCTGAAACAAGAAAATCAACGGCTCCACTGCAGAGTTCTGGAACAAGTTGGGGAGAACCTGGAACTCCTCAGTGAAAACAACAGGCTGAAAGAACAACTTGACAGGGGAGAAATATTTAGATAGCAATGCTGACTTTTTCTTCCAAATTCAAATTTATTTGCTAGAACCCTGAGTCCAAATGTAAACAAGATAATGAATAAAAGAAGTATCCCATTCTTTTATATATACCTATATGTGTATAAGAGAAAAACAATAACTACAATGGAGTGTAAAAATAATTAAGAATGCAGTTAGGGTACATAACTACTTTACTCTAATTTCTCTCTGGTCTTCCTTTTTACAGCAACAGAAAGGATAAGTTGTTCTCCCTGAATGAGGAGCTCCTGAGGGAAAATTCCCACCTTGTTGGAAAAAACGCAGAACTCGGAGGGAGTTGGAGGAGAAACTGCAGAGGTGAGAAATTTTCAGACAGCAACCCTGACTTTCTCTTCCAGGATTTCCTATTCAATTCTCCTTAGCTCCCTACCCTGGACACACATTACACAACATTCTGTGTTGAATTACGTTGCTTGGATGGGTATGAGACATCATGAATCTCTTGACAGGGACTTTTCCTGGCCAAATCCTCTGAATTTAGGAGGTCCTTGCTTTTATCTCCTCCTCTGCTGCTCATTGACCCCAGTTCTTGGCTCCCCCTTTGTTCTCACCAATTCTCCACCCTTCTGTCCCCATTAGAAACTTCGGAAATTGTTTTGAATTGGTTTGTGCCTGTTCTGGTATGTAAGCCCCCAAAAAAAGGGGGGGGGAAGGTTTTAAGATCTGAAGATTCCTTTGTGGTACTTATAGATTATGTAATGATAAATACTGAAAGTAAAAATTCATGAATTTGCACTTAAATAATCAAACTCTTAAATATAGTGTTGTTAAGACTGAAGAAGCAAATCAAATCCCTTAAGAATATAGTGGAGACATAGATAGGATCCACTGATTTGTCAGTTTTACTGAGCATTTCTAAAATGCCCAATAAATCATTTAAATCATTCCCGCTTTGGTTCCTGTGAGAAAAACTTGGTACTGTAGCTGTGGTAACAGAAGTGGCAAAACTGAATTAATTAAAAAGTAAGGCTAGGTGAAACAAAGCAAGTGCCAGGTGTTTTTAGTTAGTTTTAATTTTAAAGAAGTTTGATGATTCAAGTGAAAACCTTAGGGGGCTAATTTCACTCCTGTCTTCCTATTTTACAGAATCAATGCTTTGGAAGAAGAAAACCGCCATCTCCATTGCAGAGTTCTGCAACAAGCTGGGGAGAACCAGGAGCTCCTTGGGGAAAACCGAGCATTGAGGGAACAACTGGACAGGTGAGAAATATTTAGAAGGCAATCCTGACATTCTTTCACATTCAAATTTATTTACTAGCACCCTGAGGTCAGATATAAACAATATACAGAATAAAAGAAATAGGACTTTTTCATGTATCTAGCTCTATCTATAACTATCTATATATTTCTATCTATCTATCTATCTATCTATCTATCTATCTATCTATCTATCTATCTATCTATCTATCTATCTATCTATCTATCTATCTATTTCTTTCTATCTATCTATCTATATCTATCTATCTATCTATCTATCTATCTCTTTCTTTCTATCTATCTATCTATCTATCTATCTATCTATCTATCTATCTATCTATCTATCTATCTATCTATCTATCTACACACACAGTGTATATCTGTGTGTGTATATGTTTATGTATATAAGATAAAAGCAAATGCAGGGTAAAAATAATTAAGAACTTAATTATGCTTGGTGATCGAAGTAAAAAAATTAGAAGGCTAATTTCTCTCTGGTCTTCATAATTTACAGAATGAAAACAGTCATATGTGCAATGGTGAATGAGTGAATTGAACTTCAGGTGAAAATTGACAGCCTAAGATTTGAAAAAATCGAATTGATTGAAGAGAAAGAGGATATCATAAAGGACTACACGTAACGAATGAGGTGAGACACGGACTTTCTCAGACCATCCATGACAAATGCACTCATTTCCTGATCTCTATTTCAATTCAAAACATTAATCAAAGTTGTTGCGTTATTGGAAAGGAAGGAAGGAAGGAAGGAAGGAAGGAAGGAAGGAAGGAAGGAAGGAAGGAAGGAAGAAGAAAGAAAGAAAGAGGGACAAAGAGAGAGAGAGAGAGAAAGAAAGAAAGAAAAAGTAGGTAGGAAGGAAGGAAGACAGAGAGACAGAAAGGGAAGGAAGAGAGAGGGGAGGACGGAAAGAAAGAAAGAAAGAAAGATAGATAGATTTGCTTGCTTGTCAGGATTCACATCTCCCCTTCTGATTGTTCCAGAGAGAAACAACTGAGGGAAATTTGCTGCAAAATCCTGAGAGAGAGAGAACGCCGGGAATTCCAGAAAGACCCAGGAGGAGATCTCGGAGATCTTCAGAGATCTGAGGCAGTCTCAAAGAAGCTAAGAAAGGGATCTCTGGAAACATCTGCAAAGACCTTCAAGTAGCTCCTCCTCCTCCCCATCCACCTCCTCTCCCTCCTCCTCCCCTCCTCATCCCCAAGGAGAAACCATTCTGTCTCTCCGCCACAGCCCTGAAAAGCCTCTGAGAACCAGGCAAGAGTACACCCCATTTTTGCATGACTTTTGGAAGTTCTGTACAAGATCATGGTCCCATCATGCAACTTCCAGGGGAACTGTAGGCCGTGCAAGACCCTACCCCATTCTCGTCCTGCCTCTGCGTGAGGCGTGAGAAAATCATAGGAGAAGGGGGCCTCTTTCCAAAATAGTTGTTGGATGCTGGTGAAGGCTGGGGTGTCATCCGTAACATCATATAGCAGGTAACCGGAAGCAAACCGGTTGTTACACCGGTTGAAAGCCACCACTGGGTGAAATATTCATAGGGGTACCTCAAGTTTCTGCCTTGGGCCCTTGGATACTCTTCCATATCTTCCTAAATGATCTATGTGAGGGGACAGAAAGGGAACTCATCAGGTTTGCAGATGGCACCAAGCTTGTGGGAATTACTAGAATATAAGCTCAATAGCCAGAAGACTTAAACATTGGACTCTACCTAACAAGATGCAGTTCACTGGTGAGAAAAGCAAGGATCTGCACTTAGGAAACCCCAATGCCTAGGTACAGAATGGAGGTACCTGGCTCAGCAGTGGTACCTGTGGAAGGATCTCGTGGCAAAGCACTTAAGGATCAGCTGAACTCTGCTGCAGCTGACAAAATAGGCCAAGGCAGCCTTAGACAGCAATAAAAGAGTTTGAAGATGGCGAGAAGTGCTTTATGTCTCACTGGTAGACCATCCTTGGAATACTTTGTCCAATTCTGGTCACCCCGAAAAAGAAAAAGTTGTCGAGATTCTGGACAGCGTGAAGAGAAGAGGAACAAAGATGATTTAAGGTCTAGAGTCTAAATCGTTTGATGAACGGTTGAGGGAGTTCGCTATGTCCAGCCGAGACAAGGTGGGAAGGATTGGGTAAACATGATAGAGTCTTCCAGCACTTTTAGGGGCTCTGACAGAGAAGAGAGGAGTGACTTCATCTCCAGAGCACTGGAGGGAAGGACAAGAAGAAATGGGTGGGAGTTTGTTAAAGAGAGACACAATCTAGAAGTCAGGAGAAAATTTCCAACAGTAGGAACAATTAAGCCATGGAATAGCTTGCCTCCCAAAGTAGTGAGTGCTCCATGGCTGGAAGTTTTCAAAGTGGTCAAGAGAACCATTTGACTGGGATGGTATAAACTTCCTGCCTTGAGCAGAGGGTTGGACTAGAAGACCTCCAAAGTCCTTTCCAGACCTATAAATCTATCTCCTATGTTCTACCATCCCTAATTCTCTTTAACCACCCACAGGCCACTGACCAGCTCCAGTTGGCCTTGGTGGCCCCGGGCTTCCCCCTCCTGTTGCTTCTCTCTTGCAGCCTCTGGAGCAGCAGGAGATTCTGCCTGCCCCCGAGACCCTCAACCCAGCCCTGTCTTCCAGCTCTGCCACCAGCTCCATCAGCCTTGCAGCCTCCAGTGGTCTCTGCTGCCTCAAGGCATCTCCTGCAGACCCCAGTTCGGCTTCTAGCTGTTCTCCTCTCTTCTCCTCTCCTGCGGGCTGCCCGGATCTCAGCTGCTCGGCTGTTCAGTTCTGGCTCCCAGATCCGGCTCTGGCCAGACTCTCTGCTCTCCCCACAGCAGAGCCCTCACCACTGCTGCCCCTTGGCCTCAGATGGCACTCCGAGACTTGGAGCTGAGCCTGGGGACTCACTGCTACCAACCTCACCTCACCACTGCCATGGCCATCACCTCCACACCCTCGTTCTTGCCTCAGAGCCCTGGGATTCCTCAGTGCTCTGAGGCCCTGATGCTCAGTGGCTGGGAGGTTTTCAGCTCAGCTGACAGTCCTGCAGTGACTGGTAAGGTGGGGGTAAGGGAGGGGCTTCACCTGGTAAGGGTGGGGCTCGCATGACTCCCCTAGCACACTAGGTGGCAAGTCAAGGGAAGGGAGGGGAAGAATCTCTTTTCTTTCTCAAATGGGTAAAAGGCCACCATTCCTCCATTCCAGGTATGGGGAGAGCATGTCAGCAACGTTGTCCCATGTGCTGGTCACTCAGGAGTGCCAGCATCATATCTGAAGAAGGCCACTTGGCTGGTGACCTCCCTGTGGAGATCTTCCCTGTCTTTCTCCAAACACTTGTCCTGCAGCTCTAATTCTTGGATTGCCATTCTGACATGGTTCACTCCTTCTCTGTTGTCCTCCAGAGTTTTCTGCAGATCTCCCATTGTGGCCTGGTAAACACAGGTCTGCTGCTGATGCAGATAGTTGATGTGCTTCTTCTCATTTTCCCTCACATTCTGAAGAGGGAGACTTTTTGTTTCAGTTGGCTGGAGTGGCTTTTCTCCACAAAGTGGAACTTTGGTCCATCTCAGCCAGTCCATGCTGCAGACTCTAGAGGTGCTTCTTAAGTTCTTAAGAAGGTTCCAGACCTCTTTGAGGAGTTTCTCACAGATTCTAAGGCAGCCTTCTCAATTCTGAGGAAGGCCACTTGGCTAGTAACCTCAGACATTTCTTTCTGGAGTTCTTCAGTGTGTTTCACCAAAGATTTGTTCTCTAGCTCTAAATGGTGGATCATTGTGTTGGCATGATCCAACTTTCCTTTGTTGTCCAGCAGAGTTTTCTGCAGGTATTCTGTTGTGGTCTGAAGTTGTTCAACTGTCTGCTTGAGACAACTGTGCTGCTCTTCCATCCATTGTTTGTCTTTCTTGAATTCCTGGATCTGAAAGTCAATGGAATCTCTCAGCTGGTTAATCTGGAGATGGAAGCCATCACTGCTCGCTGAGAGATAGCCCAAGGATATTCACTAAAGGACCATTTCTTCCCTGGTGCTGACCTGTTTGGAAAATGGAGAGACACAGTCACTTCCTCTCTCAGTTCAGGGGACATTTTGCTAACTGGACTAAAGTCCATAGATGCCTTCAAGTGGCCCAGTTTGAGAAACACTGACATAGACCATCACAACTGATCTCCCTTCAACCTGTCCTGACTTCCCATTTGATTCTGACTCCAATTCGAGGCCTATCATCTATCAAAAGTCTCCAAAGGAGTCAGAATCAGCCATCGATCAATTCGGCCACCTCTGGCACTGCTAGGGGGCTTCTGATCACAGGGAAAGGGGGGGGATGTGACCATTCGGATTAGGAAAGAGCCCCCCCTGCAAGTACTTACCAGTCCCATCCAAGGCACAAAAGCCTGGTGGGTCACCTTGAGCCAGTCCCTCTCTCTCAGCCGCAGCCTACCTCACAAGCATGTTGTTGTGAGGACAATGGAGTCTTCAGTATGTTCACTGCCTTGAGCTATTTAGAGAAAGAATAAAGGTGAATAAAAATCTGAGTAATAAAAAATAAAAATATATAAATAAGTCAATCAGCAGGCCGAGTGTATTTGGGAAATAACTACATCTCGCCAATGGAATCCCTTTTTGGGTTAATTTCCCCAGGTCAGTTTCTAGCTTTGTGATCTCAATGCCTCTCCAACTGGGACATCCTGAAGCCAATTTTCTCCTTAGTTCATATCACTGCTCCCCAGCCGGCTGCTCCCAGCCCCTTTCCAGAGACAGGTACCTTCAACATGATGGATGGGGGTGGGTGGGTTTGGTGACAGATATGGAGGCTGCTAACATGGCAGGAATCAGCACATCTGTTGTGTTTGGTTGAACCCCACTTTTCTAATCTCCTCCCCCTTAATTCTGCTCTGAAGGGCAGGGTCTTTCCCTTCTGAGGAGCCCAGGCGAGGGAGACCCTGGCGATGCCCCCAGTGCCAGCCATCCAATCCAGCCACTTTCCAGGCATTTTGAGCAGAGCCTCCATTATGTGGTCCAGACTCCCCAAGGATGATGGAGGTTGCCATGGCGAGCTCCAGCCAATGAGCTTAGGAGGAGCCTCTGACATCACAAGCCAAGGCTTTGATTGGCCTGGACCAGAGATTTGAATAATAATCATCAATTGGCTGCCTTCACCTGGGGGCGTGGCTTATCCATTGATGAGCCGACTCTGAAGGGGCTTTGAGCCCCGAATTCGTTTCAGCCCGAGCGGCTCCTTCTGAAGGGGGAACCTTCGGTCGCCAGGAGAGGTCGGGGAGCCCCAGATTCTGCTCCTTCTTTGGGGGTGGAGTCCAGATTAAAATCTGGTCCCTTGGATCTGGAATCTACTATTAGAGATCCAAGGAATCCAGGTTTTCCTCTCCAGGGGAGATGAAAGGGAAATACGCAGAAAAGATCAGATATGATTCATATTCAAAAGGCCTTGTGAGAATAACGTGCCTAAAAAAAACACATGGGTCTTTGCCAGCTTTAGCTGTCCACCTCACTGCCTGAGGAGGCCAGGTATGATTTAAAGGCCAGACCATAGCCTGCCCGCTACAGGCAGTGAGAGGGACAGCTAAATCTTGGAAAGGCCCAGCGGAGGAAGGACCCTGAGTGCTGATTGTGGACTTCTGGGAGTTGAAGTCCACTCATCGTCAGGTTGCTAAGGTTGAGAAACATGCTCTAGTAAACCCCGCACAGGGCAGTTGGAGGGATCACTTCTAAGGTCTCTTTCGACTCCATTTGTCCATTATTCTAACTGCTTACGTCTTTATGGAGGGCAAAAGAATCCTCTCCAAAAAGGGATTTGGGCAACAAAACGGAGGACGCTGCGGGGGCCTGTGCGAGCTTTAGCTGTCCCTCTGACTGTGGAGGCCAGGTAGGACTTAAAGGCCAGACCGCAGACTGCCCCCTACAGGCAGTGAGAGTGACAGCTAAAGCTGGCACAGGCCCCACAGCGTCCTCCATTTTGTTGCCCAAATCCCCCCCCCTTTTTTTTGCTTTTCATTCTTTTTTAAATCGTGTTCTGTGTGTGGAACCTGATCTCTTCTTTTGGCACCTTGAATAAAGTCGATCTTGGTTTAAATCCTGGAGTTTCCCCCCTGGCCTTCTTTCCCCCTCCTCAGGCAGGCTGAGCTCCCGACTCCCAAAGCCAGAGCTGGATGGGGGAGGGTCTCTCCCTTTAATCCTCTCCCAGAGGGCTGGTTGGGGGGGGGGTATGAAGGGAGGGGGCAGCTAAAGGAGACCCAATGGGCCAGGGGCTCTTCCCCCCACACACACAGATGGGGGTCTCAGAAGTAAAGGACCTCCGAGGAGGGGGAGGGTGAAGGCCAAAGTCATTCTTTCCCTAATTTCATGAGGGCAGGAGGGGGGCATTGGAGACTGAAGGGTCACCAAGGAATCAAATATTTTCCCTCTTTTATAAAAAGAATATTTCTTGTTCAGCAGAGGACACGCACACACCAACCGAAGGCTTTTAATTTTATTCCTAGCAACTAGGAACAGTGGATAGGCAGGTATGGCTATGGCAGTCAGTTAGCTGAGAAGTCACAAACTGGCTCTGATCATATCCATGGCTGCATTCACACTTGCAGCTTTTAACCATGGTTTGTTTTCTGAGGTTGAGCCTGTTGACCGAGGGCTCAATTACGGGAACCCCTAAATACATTAATTCAGTGGAAACAGGTTGGAGAATAGATTATAACTGAAAACGAGATGGAGACACTTTTCTTCCTACAAGGATCACACAACACACTTCAAGCCAGGGAAACATTCTCACAGCCACCCTGAGACCAAACCCAGGTTTAGGTGCAGCCTCTTGAGAGCCGACAATGAACCACTGATGACCACAGCCGCCCCTCCCCCTCTCCCCTGGGGTCTCCTGGGGGGAACCCAGAAATCAGGGTGGGCTCATTTCTGACTGAAAAGGGGCTTCCTCCCCTCTGGGCCCATCCAGGTTTCAGGGAGACACGGCAGAGACCCTCGTGGAGGAGAGAAGCCCCTTTTATGCACCAGCCTGGCCTTCGAAAGACACAGCTTGAACCCAGAGCCACCAAGGATCTTATAGCCAGGTCCTGAGAGGAGAACCTGGGATAGGGGCCATCCTCTGCTCCTCTCAGTAAGGAGGGACCTTCAGACCCCCCCCACTCAGCCCCCTCCCCCAGTTCTCCCGTCTAGGCAAAGGTGGACACGTCAGTGAGATAAGAGAGAGAATCCCTCAACAATGGGTCCAAATAAACCAGGGACGCAGGGGCCCCAAGAGCAGCTTCAAAGACAATGGATCGAAATAAACCAGGGACGCAGGTGCCCCAAGAGCAGCTTCAAAGCACTTGGAGGTTTTTTAGGAAAGGGGTTCACCCCACAGCCTCAGAGATGGGAATGTCAAAAGTGTCCCACTTTTTAAAATCAGCTCCAATTTAGGATTCATATATGGAATTCTGATGTAAAAGAAAATCCCAAACAGGCCCCACTCTTAACAATAGGCAGAATTCGAGATTGCTTCCTTGACATTAGAAGACAGGCAGCACAAGAGTTAAGGGTCACCAACCTAGAGTGGCACCAAACTCCATAGCTCTGGGCGACCTCTTCCAACAGATTCTGGAGACAAAGAGACCCAATTGAAGTCAATTCCTTGGTGTTGAAGTTTCTTCTTCCAGCATCCCCAGAAGAAGCTCAGGATCCCAAGAGGAGAAGTTGCTTCTCATGGTAATTATGATTATCTGAGCCTTGGAGGTCTCCATATCTGTGACAGAGACATCAGATTGAAGCCATAAGCAAAAGATCTTGTATCAGAAAAGGATAAATTATTTATGCCAAGCTCTGTGGGAACAAGTTTTGGGACAGGCAGGATCTGTGCTCTTGAATGTACGTTTTTCTCCTTTCCAGGTGAAGCTGAGTGTTTCTCTGTTTATATCAGGAAAGTCCCTGGCATTTCCATCTTGTGAGAGTGCTTTGAATTCTTCCAACTGTTCCTGCTGTGGGTGTTAGAAACAGGAAGAGGATTAATAAAGCTCCATGAATGATGGACCTCCTGCTTCTGCTTCTGATGCTGCTGAAGTTCCAGCCAGTCTCTGGGAAGCTTAGGATGAAATGCCCGCTGACTTTGGAGCACCAGGATGGAAAACAACCATGAGCTACTACAGGCCAGGAGACCATCTCATTGGTATAGTCACAACTGAAAAACAAATATTGCCTATAGTGTTGCCTTTCAACAGTGCTCCTGCTATTCAGTCTCATTTGTAAGTCATTTAGGGTGATGGGGTTGCATCCCCTCCATTTGCAGTTCTAACACTCTCCTTTTCTTCTTATTTCACTTACTTCTATATTACAGAGAAACTATTTTCCTGAATGATTTTGATTTTCATAACTTGCCTCTTTTTTCTTATTTTGTAGAAGAGAATCAAATCCAAAGATAGGGTTAAAAAAAACCTGAAGGAAATCCAGATTATTTTCCTCTCCCCGTTCACTCCTGAATTCATCACTTGAATTCATTTTGTGTAAAGGAGCTCTTTTGCTCAGTCTGTCTTCACTATCCCACTTTTGTCGCCAGTTGTTAAATATGGTGAGTGAAGAGTCCGGGCCAGCAGCCTAATTCAAAAACCTCACAAAATACCTCGGAGCCCAGTATCCGGCAGGTATCCTGGCCCCGAGTGCCGCATTGTGGCTCAAACCTTTGGCTAATGGGCAGCAAGAGCGCCTCCCGTGAAGGGCGATGCGGGTGTTCTGGCTGGAATAGCAGGGAGTGGGCGGCCTTGGAGCTGTCCCGGTGGGCCAATATTGGGACTGTGGGAGCGAGCGAAGAGAAAGGAGGAGCTGCGCTTTTGAGAAGGGTGGGGGCCAAAGGAAGCGAGCCCTTTGTAAGAGGGAGGAAAATACTTACCTGCTGGCTGGCTGGCTTTTCCGCAGCACTCTGGTCACCCATCCAGATGCAGCCCTAAGCACTCCAGCTTAGCACCTGAGACGGTCCAGCCGCACTGCCAGCCAAGCTGTGGAAGCCGCGCCACGAGACCCGCTGTTTTTTCACCCCTTAACTCGCTTGCCATGGCGGAGCCTCTTCTTCCGCCTTTCTCCTGCGCTTTGCCCCCTCCTTCCCCGATGCCCTCACTTTCACTCTCCTTTGCTCCCCGGCTTTAAGCCACCTCTCCCTCAAACCGCTTTCTTTCACCCGCAAACAAAACCTACCCCAAAACAACACACACACCCCACAACCTCGCGCCCTCAGCCAACTTCACTCCCACACGCCCAGGCCCCAGACATATGCGCTCACCCCAAAAACACTCTTCCCTTCCCAGACAACTACCGCGCACCTTGCAGCTCCCCAAAGACAAAACGGCCTTTTGCCACTGCGCCCCCCTTCTCCCCTCTCCCATTCAGAAAGGCCCCAGTGCTAATTGGCTGCCCAGAAAAGCTGACCTGGATTTTCCCACCACATGGAGACCGGCATTTGGGCAGATGTTAAAGGGCTCGGGGCCCAAAGAAGACTCTGATTGATTGATTGATTGATTGATTGATTGATTGATTACAATTATGTGCCATCCATCTCGTCAGAGATGACTCTGGGTGGCTTACAAACATTAAAACTTGTACACCTTAAATTAATAAAACAAAAAATAAGAACAATCAAATATTTGAGGGCTGCCCCAAAGAAAAGGGGGTCAACCTGATTTCCAAAGCACCAGAAGGAAGGACAAGAAGCAATTGATGGAAACTCATCAAAGAGAGAAGCAACCTAGAACTAAGGAGAAATTTCAGGACAGTGAGAACCAAGAACCAGCAGAACAACTTTCCTTCAGAAATTGTGGATGCTCCATCACTGGAGGTTTTTAAGAAGAGACTGGACAGCCATTTGTCCAGAATGGTACAGGGTGTCCTGCTTGTGCAGGGGGCTGGTCTAGAAGACCCCCAAGTTCCCTTAGAAAGAAATGAGAGTTTCTTTGAATGTAACATTTGGAAACATTTGATTCTTTACTATAAATGTATAAACTCACTGCTGAATTAGCTGGGCTAATAATCCCTTGCCGTCCAAACTCCTCCTCCTTTTCCCCTTCCAAGTTTCCCCGGGGGTGGGGTCTTTTGGAGTAGAAGATGGGTTTGCTTTGCTTTCCAGAACTGATGAATTGCAGCAAAATGTCAAATCTTTAACCTTGACCCATAACACAGCAAACCCGGAAAAAGCCTTTGCGCAACTTTGTGTTGTGCGCCAGTTGTGCCCTTTCCTGGATCGGCACTCCCTGCACTCTCATTCAGTCCCTGGTCATCTCCCGGTTGGACTATTGCACTGCACTCTACATGGGGCTGCCCTTGAAGAGTCTTTGGAGGCTACAGCTGGTGCAGAGTGTGGGGTGCTGGCAGTTCCTGGAGTCCCAAGAGTGGCCTCCGTAACCCCCTTGCTCTGCCAGCTGCATTGGCTGCCAGTTTGCTTCTGGGTGCAATTCAAGGTGTTGGTGATCACCGTTAAAGCCCTTTGTGCCATGGGGCCAGGTTACTCAAGGGACCGTCTCACCCCTCTGGGATTGGCCCTCCTCAGGAAGACCCCAGTCGCAGATACTCACCACACAGCCCTCCATTCCCAGGCCTGGTCGGTCAGACAATGCCACTCAGGTGATCACCCGGGTGCCCAGAGGCTGGGAGGGTCCGAATGGAGGGGAAGCAGCTCCCCATCACTTTCAATGCGAGGGAGAGGACGGGGCCAGGATAGTTGCGGGACCCCCTCTCTCTGAGGGTCTCTGCCCGTCACACCAAGCCAGAGAGGGGGGCTGCCTCCAGGCCTCTCCTTCCAATATTGTCCTAGGTGCAGAGGTGGGATTCAGCCAGTTCTGACAGGTTCTGGAGAACCGGTAGCGGAAATTTTAAGTAGTTCGGAGAACCAGTAAATATCACCTCTGGTTGGCCCCACCCCCATCTATTGCTGCCTCCTGAGTCCCAGCTGATCGGAGTCCCAGCTGATGGCTGGGTGTTCATTTGTTGCCCTGCACACGAGAACGGAGCTGGAAAGCAGGTTAGTGGGGTGGGGAGGGAATGGGGATTTTGCAGTATATCCTTCCCCTGCCATGCCCACCAAGCCAAGCCACGCCCGGAAAACCGGTAGTAAAAAATTTGAATACCACCACTGGTTCAGTTCTCTTTATTAAGATTTATTGAGCTGAAAGGGAAAGGGGTTAAAGAAACATAGACATATATTCTTCTTGGATTCCTGCATACTAAGTAGAAAGAATATTTTCTGTCAAATAAAAGAAAACTTAACAATTCTTCCAACATTATAATGGTATTATATCTCATGTTTTTACATTGATTCTGGCTGTAAGATGCTCCTTTGTGTTCATAGGAGACCCGCATTGGAGGACAAGATGGAGAAAACTTGCACAGCCACCATGGATTTCCCTTTGGTGCTCAGGTAGGTGGGCACAAAAGTCACCCAGACACTGCAGAAGACCAGCATGCTGAAGGTGATCAGCTTGGCTTCATTGAAGGCCCCAGGCAGATTCCTGGCCAGGAAAGCCACCGTGAAGCAGATGGCAGCCAGGAGGCCCATGTAGCTGAGGGTGACGTAGAACATGACCACAGCCCCTTCGTTGCATTGCAGGATGATCTCTCCATGCTGGGAGTGGAGGTCAGAGTCAGGGAAGGGGGGAGAAACTCCCAGCCAGGTGGAGCAGATGATAATTTGGACAGCAGAAGAAGAAAGGATGATGGAGTTGGCCAAGCTCTTCCCCAACCATCTCTTCACCCGGTTTCCTGGTTTTGTGGCCAGGAAGGCCAGCACCACCGTGATGGTTTTGGCCAAGAGAGAAGAAATAGCAACTGAGAAAATGATGCTGAAAACCATTTGTCGGAGAAGGCAGGTGGCCTTCCTTGGTTGACCAATGAAGACAAGAGGAGCCAAGAAGCAAAGCAGGAGGGAGACCAGGAGGATGTAGGAGAGGTCCCGGTTGTTGGCTTTGACAAGAGGAGTTTCTCGGTATTTAATGAAGATGATTAAGACAAGGCCTGTGATTAAGACCAAGAGTAGGGCAAAAGAGACAAGGATGATGCCCAGATGTTCTTCATAAGACAGGAAGGTTATAACTTTTGGGATACATTGGATTCTGTCCTCATTTGGATATTTATCATCTGGACACTTGGTGCATTTTCCTGCGTCTGAGGAAAAAAAAACATATTCCCTTACTATTGTCTCCTTTTACCTTTCAAGAAATACCTTGTTTGGACAACCAGTGATATCAGAAGCATTCTCCAGGACACATTTATTAGTACCTCCAGTGAGAGAAGATAAGAAGTGTTAGGACTCTGTCCAAACAGTTGGGTCGGTTAATATAAACAAGCCACAAATCACTGTTTAATGTATATATGTAATATTGCTTTAAATGCATTGGTGCATTCTAACTGGCAGTAACGGCCATAAGAGGGAGCTAGAGAACATGGTTAGTGTTCTCTCTCTTTTGCTGATTCATTGCTGAGTGACTTCGTGTCTGAAAAGTAAGCTCCGTGTGTAGCTAGCTATCTGTGATAGTAGAGAATCTTTGTTTGCTGATTAAGACAAAGAAAGGCTGGTAAGAAGACTGCTGTACTTCTGAATACTAACTGATAGAACGTGTATGATTCGGACTGTAATTTGGATTGTGCTATCTCTTTAAGTAAACTACGTTTATACACTTTAACTTATCTGTGTATTGACTGAATCATTACTCATAGCTACTGCAACATTACGGTGAACTGTGCAAACCTTCAGGGCCCAGAGGTTACTCTGCACAATTCCTTAACATTGGTTATGGACCCAGTGGTATGTTGCTAGTAAGATTTTGAGTAGTGTGAATATTCAGTTTTTATATTCAGACAGTTAAGGTTGTATTACACTAATAATGGCACATGAACAGTCAACTTGTTTATCCCTGATAACCCGGCTGGATGGAACGAATTATGCGTCCTGGTCTACGAAATGTAGCCTGCTTTTGAGAAAGGAAGGTTTATGGACTGTAATAACTAATCCACCAGATATCACTTTGTGGGATGCAACAAGAGATGAAGATGCAAAGAAAATAGCTGACTTTAATCGGGACAATGATAAGGCTTTAAGCATAATTGGACTGACACTGAATGATCAGCAGCTAGTCCATATTCGTGGCGAAGAGTCTGCTGCTAAGTGCTGGGACATATTGAACAAGATTTATGTTCATGTCTGAAAGTAAGCTCTGTGTGTAGCTAGCTATCTGTGATAGTAGAGAATCTTTGTTTGCTGATTAAAGACAAAGAAAGGCTGGTAAGAAGACTGCTGTACTTCTGAATACTGACTGATAGAACGTGTATGATTCGGACTGTTATTTGGACTGTGCTATCTCTTTAAGTAAACTACTTTTATACACTTTAACGTATCTGTTCTGAATCAAGCGTAGATTGGTTATGCTATCATCAGGCAGCTTAACAAGACGCAATGGTACATTCAATCAGATTATATTTTATTGTT
>QLTV01003673.1:294332-308933 GCA_003457575.1 Thermophis baileyi | reverse complement strand
CAGGAGGAATGAGGGAAGGGCAAGAGGGTGGCAGTGCTGCTACTGGATGAGGCTTTCCCACATGGGGGTGGGTGGGAGGGAGGTAGGGGGGAGTCTAGGTGAAAGGGATGTGCCTGTGGGCTTCAGGGCCAGTGGGCGAGGCTGGGCTGGTGAGCGAGCCATGGAGGTGGCGGAGGCACCGCACAGCTGCTGTGACTCTACACTCTGTGGGGAGCATGGCAGCCACCCGATGCCAGAGCACAGTCAGCCTGCGGGGCTCATCACGTCAGCTGCATGCACACAGGGGCAGGGCAGGAGGCAGTGGGGGCTGGCCCCTCACTGTCTCTAGGATGGTCCCACGGGCCAGATCTAACCCCACATTGCGGGCCGGATGTGGCCCATGGGCCTTGAGTTTGACATGTCTGTCTTAAGGCAAAGACTGAGCAGCCGTCAGTCAGAGAAGCTTTAACTGGGATTCTTGTAGAGAGGAGGGGTTGGGCTAGATGGTCTCAGGGTGTCCTTCAAATTTATAAGGGTAACATTCCATGATGCTGATCACAAAACCATACATACAGGAATTTGTTTAAAAATGCATAACAGCCTTTTAAAATGAGCTATGTTGAATATGAACATTTATCTGTCATGGTGTCTACTCTTTGGAGCATTATCCTGAGCAATTAGATGGGCCAAATCTGTCCGCCTTTTACAGCCTAAGTAGGTTGAGGTGGTTCCCCTCCTTCTCCTCTGGATTCCTTCTCCAAAGGAACTCAGATTGATGGATCCATATGGGGACCCCATACCTGCCACGGCTGCAGCCTTGGAGTCCTCAAGATCTTTTCTCCCTCCTTCCTTCTCCTCCTCGATCTGGAGGAATAGGCGGCATTCAAGGCCTGGGCCAGAGTCTTCATGATGCTGTAAGATTGGTAGATATTTGGGATCCGGATCCTGTTCTTTTTTTCTTGGGTCTCCAGTGGGGCTTTCTGGGTGCATCTTCTGTGGCCTTTGACAGAAAATATATGCTTTGAAAGAGAACAGCGAAAATAATGATCTTCAAACTGATTTTCCACAAAAAAATGGGGTTCAAAGGCAGAATCTTTTGGGATTTCTTTTTCAAAAATACCAAAGTTCCAAATACTATGGATGTATTTGAGAAGTCTGTGTTTTTTTATTGAGTACACTATAAAATTTGTGAGAATCCAGACTTTCCCCTCAATGGGTCCTGGCAAATGCATAAGTGCTAAATGGAAAGGAAGGATTCTGACCCAAGGAAAAACAGCTTCCATGAAGTGAACAAAGATGTTGACTTGTCTCCACTTAGATAGGGCATCCCTGAGGTATACGTGTTGAGAATCGCTGTGATATAACCACACAAATTCCACTCCTTACAAGCATAGGAGTAAAAATTCTCATGAAATTCTCTCCATTTTCTGTGTCTGAAGCAAAGAGACCAATCAAGGTCCATCTGAAATGGAGCAGAAGTTGGACAGTTGATGGGTACTGGATCCCTTCTTTGGGGTACATCTGGTGGAAAAAGGGGAACTGACTTTTATCACTCAGAGCCTCTGAAACAAAGATATTTCTGATCTGAAAAAACAATGAGGAATGTTGTGTTATATAGGGATCAGATCAAGCCCAAAATATTAGCTTTAAATTAATCCAACTTCGTTCTGATGAACATATTAGAATAGTTTGTTTGGCCATCGTTTAAAATATTAACAGAATATTAGCAAGACTGTGTATAAAAATGGAATATAAGAAACAAGTAAAAAAGAATAACATTAAAAATGCAAATCATATTACTGTATCAGCCCTACAAGTTATCACACTTAGACTTACGTGTGCCAATCTCAAATGAAGTGTTTTATTCCAATAAAGGGCCATGCTATATGTTATTTTTGAAGATTGCAACATCTTTCTCTGTCTCAATAACCCAGTTTCTTTGTGGAACCATCTTTTTACCTTTTTCTCCAGCTGTACAAGAGACAGGGAGACCGCAGCTCCTAATACAATTTGTCAGTTGTACCATCCAAGATTGGTCTTTAATTGAAATTTATCTGTTCTGATAGATACAATTTTGGGAGTCTGCCAGTTTCCATAGCTTTAATTTTAAACCAATAATAATGTAGCCCAATTTTAGGCAAAGAAGAAGTAATGTAAATTCCCAAATCGGCTCTAAGGGCAGCAGCTGAAGTCCCTTTATCTACCCCCAAGACACTCCTCAGATGCAGTGATAGGTTTGTTCTACTAGTGATTTCTGTTTGAAGCCCCAAACATCAGCTCAATATAAGAACATGGCGGAACTTTGGCCTTATATACTTTAATAGTTGGGGCTAAAGAAGCTGGAGAGCTATGAGGTTTTAATTTAAGCGCTAGATTCACTCATGTCCTTCCTCTAAATGAGCTCCTTTGATGATGAGGACCCAAGATTCAGTCTCAGAGAAAACTTCCCCAGGTAAGGAAAAATGTTAATTTACTCTATTGGCTCACCATTGAATAGACATCTGTGGCTATGATGTCCTTTTCCAAAGACCAAAACTTTGGACTTTGATTTATTAATGATCAGAGAATTATGATAATATGGTCAAAGACTCCTTAACAGCCTACACAATCCAACATACGATAGCAATATCATATTATCAGGGCGTTCCAGTATGTATTTAGCACATTAGACACGAGGACTTCAGGATCCTTCATTAATGCAGGTGAGTCATTAATATCTAGACTGGATAACAAGGGTTCAAATATGCACCTTTCCCTTCCTCCTTGGTAAGTGTCGCTCCTTCTTCTCAGGGCTCCATTGAGCCCAAACTTCCCTCTCAAACAAGGGCTTGGAGAAAGGACTTGGATCAAGGCCAACATTCTGAGCTCCATTTTGAGGGCAATCAATTTCCTCCATAACATTTCTCCATTTACTGTGTCAAATGCTGCACTAATATATATATAGTCAGCAAAAAGTGGTTTATCTGATTGACATATTTTGTAATTATTTCAAGACAAATTTTTGTCAATATTAAATTATTAATGTATTATACAAATTTATATAACTCTCCCTAAAATGTTCTTGTTCTTCTACACTGTCGTCTTCTTCTACCCACTCTCAAATTTACTTAAGAGAAATGTGGCATATATTTTAGCCACAGTATCTGATAGACTAACTGTAATTGCCAATAGAAGGTCCTACAACGAGGGATATTTTTTGAATAGCAGAATAACTGGTAGAAATTCTTCTCCTGGGACATTATTGCTCATCAGGCCTTTTATGATGAATTTGAACATGAATATAATAGGATAAAAAATAGTTAACATGTTTGCTAATGTGGAGAAAAGCAGCTCTTGAACAGCTGGTTTATCCGACTGACATATTGTGGAATTAGAGATTTCAAAACAAATCTGTTATCAATATTAGATTATTTATTGATTAATTATTATACAACTTCATGAAACTTTTCCTCTACTTAAAATCTTGTTCTTCTGCAAGGAATGCACTTTTGTTCTACCCAATCTCAAGTTTACTTAAGAGGAACATGGCATATATTTTAGCCACAATCCCTACTAGACTAACTGGCCTGTAATTGCTAGAGTCCTTTTTTTATTCCATTTTTCAATATACGTAGATGCTATTATTGCCAACTTCAATCCAACTGGATATGGCAGGTATTATTTCTATGTGAAAATGAACATGCCAATAGTTCACCCACAACTAGGGATACTTTTTGAATAGCTGAATAGCTGGGAGAAAGTCCTCTCCAGGGACCTTATTGCTTTTCAGGCCTTTCACAAGGAATTTGAACATGAACATCATAGAAAACAACTTAACTGACATGTTTGCTAATATGGAGAAAAGCAACTCTTGAATTCCATGGAGAAGATATGATTGGATCCATTGCTCACCCACTACAACCCACCACTCACTTTACCAGATAGAGAAAAACACACACAAACCTGTGGGACTTTGTAGGTGCCTACTAATGTTGATGCCTGGATGGAGATTTCGCTTCTACCTGCATCAAGAAGAGCCAGAAGGTTCTCCTTCCTTCCACAGCTGTAGTTGGGGACATTGGCTTCTCCAGTGGAGAGAATGTCCAGCAAGGCATCTGAAGTGCGTAAAGTGTTCAGACCGTTGTCATGGATGTTGTAGCCAAGTGTGAGGTTGTGCAGGAGTTGGGAATTCTTGTTGACCAGTTGAATGGTGAAAATTAATTGTAGGGTGTATAAAAAACCATAAGAAAACATACTGTAGAAAATGTTCAAGTTATTATCAAGAGCAACAAAATATACTTTTTAAAAAAAATATAAACCTCTTTCTGATCAATTATAAAAGTATTGAAATAGGCTGGTCTGAGGCAACTACAACTGTTTCAATAACTACTTTAAACAAAAGTCAGAATTCAAGTGATGAACTCGGGATTGAACTGGGAAAGGAAAATCATCTGGAGTTCTTTCAGCTTTTTTTTCAGCCCCAACTTTGGATTTGAGTCTTTTCCACAAAATCAGACAAAAAAAGGAAGTCATGGGAATCAAAACCATTCAGGAAATTAGACAGGTCCTGCACTATGAAAATAAGTGAAATAAAAAGAAAAGAAGGAGAGAGTTAGAACTGCAAATGGAGGGGATGTAATTCCATCACCCTGAATGACTTACGAATCAGACTGAATAGAAGGAGCACTGTTGAAAACCAATCCTATATCTGATATCGTTCTTACAGTTGTGATCACACTAACGAGATGGTCTCCTGGCTTGTAAAAGATCCATGGATTCTGTCCATCCTGGTGATCCAAACTGATCACACACTTCATTCTAAGCTTCCCAGAGATTGGCTGAGAGATCAGCAGCAGAAGGAGCAGAAGCAGGAGGGCCATAATTCATGGGCTGATTCAATCCTCTTAACGCTTCTAACCATGAACAAGAGTTGGAATAATTTAGACACTCAGAAGGTGGAAATGCCAGCGGCTTTTCTGATTCAGGCAGAGACAAACAGAGCTTCACCTGGAAAGGAGAGAAAGGTACATTCAAGAGCACAGACCCTGCTTCTCCTAAAACTTCTTCCCACAGAGCTTGACCTAAGGAATTTATCATTTTCCGATGCAAGATCCCTTCCATGTTGCTTCAATATGACATTTACATCAAAGGTAGAGAAATCTCAGAGGCCCAGAGGGTCATAATTACAATGAGAGGCAACTTCTCCTCTTGGGATCCTGAACTTTTTCTGGGCTCCGTGTAGAAAGGAGAGGCTGGAGAAAAGCAAGTTAGTGAAAAGTTACACACACACCCCTGGGGCACAGTTCTGTTGTGGGTTGTGGTCCTTCCTGTCTGGACATGTCCAGAAACTGAAGCTGGATTAACAAAGGGAACTGACTTCTGCTGTCCTTCAACGTGGCCTCTTGTCTTCAGAGGCTGCTGGGGAAGGTCTCCCAGAGCCTAGAGTTGGGGGCCACTCCAGGTGGATGTCCCATAGCTTTGGTGCTGCCTGTCTTCTAATGCCAAGGAAGCAATCACCACCCTTGAACCCTGCCTAATATTTAGAGCAGGGCCTGTTGGTGATTTCCTTTTATATCAGAACTCCATATATGAATCCTAAATTGGGGCTGATTTTAAAACTGCTTGTGCCTTGTGAAATTTCATTTCCCATCTTTTCTAGCAATGTCAATTTCTGGATGAGAGCCGACTAAGAGGCTGGTAAGTGAAAGCCTCTGGACTCATTGGGTCAGTAGAGAGAAAGTTATAGAGTGGGTAGAAATTTTTATTCCCCCCCCCCTTAATTCTTTCCATGTTGTCATTCCGTGTTCATACAAGACATTGAGATCCTTTATATTTTGAAGTCTCTTAGTTTATTAAATAAATCTTGGGCTGGGAGGTTTGCAGCTAAGCTTGTAGAGATGCCCACAACATTGTGGATGGAGCAACTTGATTTCTTGCCATGCCTGTCCAGAAGATGGTTTTGGGGGCACCTGGTCTCCCTTTCTCTGGTTGTGCGGAGACACTTGGTGGGGTGGGACCTCTTTGACATTCCCAGCTCTGATGCTTTTCCACACCAAAAACCCTCCAAGTGCTTTGAAGACATAATTGGGAGTCTCTCTGTTCCTGTTTTATCTGGATCCATTGTGGTAAGACTAGTGTTACAGGTGTTATGTCTACCTTATAGGCAGCTCTATCATTCATCTCTATTGTACTTGTTTCCTGTATCACATTGCCACTCTATGATTCTTCTTTATCGTTCCTTTGATGCATTTCCTGTTCTTGTTGTATTACTAACTCTCTAACAAGATGGCTTCTGCACAGTGATGGCTTGTGTTGCGTTTGCTTACTCTACATGAAACATGGTGTCAGAAGCGGGATCTGAACCTGCGCTGTCTCTCCACATTTGACGCATGCCAGTCTGGCACCTGGAAGCCGAGCATTTGAAGCGGGAAAACCAGCATCATGGCAACCGCTAACAGCTTCCCCCTGCCTGAGGCCATGAGAGGGAGCGGAGATTGCAGCAGCAACTGGGACGACTTCAGAGCAGAGTTTGAGGGTCCCTCCCTGGCCACAGGCTGAAATGACAAGCCGGCAGCAGTGCAAGCAGCCACACTGAGGAGGCTGATGGGCAGCGAATGCCTCCATGTTTACAAGCACAATTTAACCCTTACAGAGGAGCAGAAATGTGATACTAAAGCCATCCTAGATACCTTAGAAGTCTTTTTCAGACCCTCTAAAAATGTCATAGTTGAAAGATATATATTTGGCACCTGCAAAGAAGAAGAAGGCGAAGCAATAGACAGTTTCATCACATAGCTAAGAGAAAAAGCTGCAAGCTGTGAGAATGGCTCTCTGAGAGATGAACTTATTCATGATCAAATAGTTCTGGGTATCACTAGTGAAAGCACCCACCGCCGCCTTTTGGGGGAACATAATTTAAGTTTTCAAGCAGCAGCTGAGATATGTCATACCGCAGAGCTTAATGGCAAACGGATGAAAGCTTTGGAGCAGGATAAACAGATTGACAGTGTCAATGCAGCCTCCAAACTACAGCTAAGCACGAAGAACCACCACCACAAGTGCCAGCACAAAGCTCATCTACACAACTCACCTGGGAGCAACCCAGCATCATGCAAGTACTGTGGCAGTGTGCACGTATGAGAGAAAGAGCAGTGGTGTCCTGCATATGGGAAAATCTGCAGAGCATGTGGGAGACCAAATCATTTTGCGGGAGTGTGTTTCTCAAGTAAAATGGAAGCGAGGAAGCTGCACACAATTGAACAAATATCAGGTCCTGAGGATGCACTTGTCTTCCACTCATGTGGTTTACATAGAAAAATGCATTGGCGCTGTAAACTCTAAGGGCAAAAAATTGGTTCATAAATCTCAAGTTCAACAATATAATCCAACCCTGCCAGCTGGACTCGGGTACAACATGTGATGTCATGAGTTTAAAGGACAAAATGAAACGGGCCCCTGAGATACCGCTTCGGCCTAATAGCACCAAACTGAAGTTATATTCAAGACTTAAAAGCTGACCCAGATAAGATTAGAGCCATTTAAGTAAAGTAGTTTACTTAAAGAAATAGCACAGTCCAAATAACAGTCCGAATCATAAACGTTTAGTCAGTCAGTATTCAGAAGTACAGCAGTCTTCTTACCAGCCTTTCTTTGTCTTAATCAGCAAACAAAGATTTCAACTATTACAGATAGTTAGCTACACACAGAGCTTACTCTCAGACACGAAGTCACTTCAGCAATGAATCAGCAAAAGAGAGAGAACTAATCATGTTCTCTAGCTCCCTCTTATGGCCGTTACTGCCAGTCAGAATGCACCAATGCATTTAAAGTAATATTACATATATACATATAACAGTGATTTGTGGCTTGTTTATATTAACCAACCCAACCGTTTGGACAGAGTCCTAACACCATCGCCTGCCAATGCCAAATCCGTGCAGTGATTTATCAGTTTTGTCACATAACCGAGGTGTGTCAGCCATTGAGATGTCTTCTGGACAAGATGCGGTTTGGCACTGGCTTTCCCAAGCATGACCAGTAAAGGAGATAAAACACCTCGTCACCGCTGCCCCAGTGTTGAAATACTATGATGTCACAAATCCTGTTACAATTCAAAGTGACTCAAGCAAAAATGGCCTAGGATGTTGCCTATTGCAAGAAGATCAGCCAGTTGCATATGCGCCCAGGGCTCTCTCGTCTGCTGAGCTAAATTACACTCAAACAGAAAAGGAATGTTTAAGTATTGTATTTGTTTGTCAGTGTTTCCATCATTATCTTTATGGCTGGGATACAATCACAGCCGAAACTGATCACAAGCAGCCATATTCAAACTGATCACAAGCCATATTCAAGAAGCCCCTTCTGGGTGCTCCCAAGCGTTTGCAGAGCATGATGCTTACATTGCAGCATTACAACTTCAACGTTGTCTACAAGCCAGGACGTGAAATGTATATCAGTGATACCCTGAGCAGGGCTACGTCAGATCAGGTGACACCTGGAGGAGAGCACGAGTATCAGACGGTTTGTTGGTTGCAACAGGAACAAACCTTCTTAGCCAAAGTCAATCAAGCAGACTAGCTTAACGTCACAAATCAGGGGCTACGTCAGCTCAGGCAGCACACAGACACTGAGGCAGCCTTACAGGCACTGAGGGCCATCGTTCAGAGTGGGTGGCCGGATGAGAAGGAGGCAGTTCCTGCAATTGTGAGGGAATATTGGTCCTTCAGAGATGAGATCCGCGTACAAAATGGTATCTTGTACAAAGGTCCAAGAGTCATCGTGCCAAAGTCACTGAGAGCAGAGATGTTATTGCGCATACACTCAAGCCACACTGGGGGCGAGCCATGCTACAGACAAGCTCGTGACACTCTTTACTGGCCTAACATGCAAGGCGAAATCAAAGACTTTGGTAGCAATTGTCCCACTTGCAATGAATGTGCACGTTTGCAACAAAAAGAAACCATGATGTCACATGAGATACCGTCACATCCTTGGCAGTATAGATTTGTTCGACTATGCGGGAAAAGAGTACCTGATATTAGTGGATCATTATTCAGACTTCTGGGAAATTGAACTTCTTCCTGACTTGTCTGCTGAAACTACCATTAGCACAGGGGTGTCAAACTCAAGTCCTGTGGGCCAAATCCAGCTCACGGGGCGCTTAGATCTTGCCCGGGGGGCCAGCCTGGAAACAGCAAAGGACCAGTGAAAATGGAGCTGGGGGGGGTATGTGGTCCCCACATGCCCCATTTTTGCTGGCAAAGGGCAGAGACTTAACCTGTAGGATGTGTTGGTGCTGGTTCTCATCTGAAATATCACAATGTTGTTTGGTTAACATGAAAAGGGGAAGATGTTACAGGTGTTATGTCTACCTTCTATGCAGCTCTATCATTCCTCTTTATTGCAGTTGTTTCCTGTACCACAGGAAGGTCCAGGGTGGAGACCAAGCTGGAAAACCCTGCAAGGAGAAGCCCAAAAGCCTCTTAACAATCAGTAGAAAAACTGACGTCTCATTAATCAAGGAAGAGAGTTTAGGAGAGATCGGAAAGCCGGTTTCAGGGCTGAATCAGCGTAAACCAGTGTTTCTCAACCTTGGCAACTTTAAGATGGGTGGACTTCAACTCCCAGAATTCCCCAGCCAGCTAACCCTAAGAAACATTGCAATAAATGGAGGTTGACTGCACAATACACAATTTCCGTTGCAGTCTAAAAGTTTTGAGGGTCGTTCAGAGGGGTTGAAACAGCTGCCTCAAACCTCTGCTTATGAACCCATTTTGCTCCTTAAACTTCATTCGATTCAAGAAAAGTCACCGTTTCTGAACCTTCCCTCTCTAGAGGTGCCGAAGGGATTGACAAAGAGCGTTCATGGGTTTCCTGCACACAAACAAACACACCCACACAGACACACAACTTTGTAGTGCTGGCTTCTATGTAGAGCAGAGTTTCTCCACCTTGGCATCTTTAAGATGGGTGAACTTCAACTCCCGGAATTCCCCACTCCTTAATCTGTGCTGGCTGTGGAATTCTGGGAGTTGAAGTCCAGTCATCCAGGGTGATGGAGTTAGAGACGAGTCATTGCAGGATGCCAAGATGTCTGACTGCCTTCACAGTGTTTATTGCTTATATACAGTTTTACAAGCAGCAAAAGGTAACAAAGAGCAACAGCATTTTCATTGGTGAATTCTCCTTGCCAATCCTTAAGAACATCCTACATCCTGTTAATACAACCTAGATGAGATCACGTACCAGCCAGAGATAGTGTCCTGCTTCATCCAGGCAATATGAACGGGGTGAAATCATGGGAACTAGGTGAGATCATGTAGGTACTTGAGGCCCTTCTGAGGTAGGCAGTTTGCTGCACATAACCTCCAAATGACCTCCATTTCTACATCTCACTTTTTTTTGTTTTGTTAAAGTATCAATTTTCAAATCAGAGGCCAAATTGTGTAAAATATTGAGCTGGTGCTGGATAATTCGTGACTCATATGAAATGTTGAAGCAACACAATCGGTCAAAACTTTCACAACCCAAATGCTGATGCAAAAGCAAATAATCAATAGCAGCACGATTTTATAAAATAGCCTTTCTCAAAGCTTGCAACTCATGGTTAATTGCTAAAATAGCTGAAGAAGTAGCATTAATTATTTTTGCTAAATTACACGCAACAGCGTTAATGTTAAGGTGAGCGCGAGCAGCAAGTGCTGGCACACCCACCATAAACACAGCCAGTGCTACGTATTCCGCTTTATTAAATAAGGCTGCTTTGGAGTCACAAGTGCTATCTAGCGTGACCCCATGCCGAGAGCGGCTCGAGTGAATTTGTTGTTTGGAAAGCAAAACAAGAATCAGCCGGCTGAGGCAACACTGCGCTTCACTAATATTAGCAGGAATATAATTAAAAGTTTCTTGACCACATGTAAAAAACCATCCTTGCGGCAGCCAAACATGGGCAAAATTAAAAGAAGTTTCCTCAAAAGCAGTGCAGTTTAAAATAGGTGAGCTAATGCGAAGACAGTGAGGTTTTTTATTTAAAGATGTACAATTAACTACTTTTGCACAGGTTATATTTGCAGGGATTGCTACCACTGGGGTGTGCAAAGCAATTGCATCAGGGGGTAAATAATAGGCAGCAAACCCCCAATGAGATATAGTCCCATAATTGAAGTTCCCATTTAATAAAAATCCACCCAAGCCAATGAAGTTTTAAATTACTGCAGAAGGGGTAATAAACAGGAACTAAACATGTAGAAAGCAAATTTTCCATATCATACACTTCAGAGAAACAAAAGACATCATTTTGTGTGATGCTAGCTAGCTGCACCCATAGGTTTTGCTTTGTTTTGAGAAAGAGAGGTTAGATTTCAAGAAGATACCAGGGATGAGGCAAGACAACAAGCAAGTAAATATGTTAAAGAGAGGGAGGAGAAGGAATTAGAAGAAGCAACGGCTATAGAGGTGAAGGAACAAAGAGATATGATGCTGACGAGATCAGCTAAGGCACAAAATAAATGAATATGGAAGAAGAGGTTAAGATGATTTCAATAAATATAAATGGACTGAATTCGGCTATAAAAAGAAAAAGAATACTTAATAAATTGGGGAAATTAAAAATGGATATACTATGCTTACAAGAAGTACATATTAGACGACAACATAACAAATTACTGGAATGTGTAAAATTGGGAGATTTATATTCGGCATTGGCAGATCAAAGTAAAAGAGGAGTTGTATTATATATACAGAAAAAAATGAATCCCAAATGTATATATGCAGATGAAGATGGAAGGACCTTGATGGTTGAAATATTATTGAATAATAAAAAAACATTATTAGTTGCGATTTATGCACGGAATGAATTTCAAGATAAAGTTTTATTCTAAGCTACATGCTAAAATAATTGAATTAGACTATGAGAATATCTGCATGATGGGAGATTTCAATGCTTTAGTAGAGGTGGAATTGGATTACAAGACGATGAAAAAGAATAAGAAGTTAAGGAAGAAATTACCAAAATCATTTTTTAATATGGTAGAGGAATTAAATATATTTGATGTATGGAGGGGGAAGTTTCCAACAAAGAAACAATATACATTTTATTCTAATAGACATTTGTCCTGGTCAAGAATAGATATGTTGTGGATGTCAACAGAATTATTGGCAAATGTGCAAAAAGTAAGCATTGAAACTGGCATGTGGGCTGATCATAACCCGATTACAACTATTTGGAAAGGCCAAAAGAAAAGAACTAGATGGACTTTAAACAAAGAAATATTGAATGAAAAAGAATAAAAGAAATAGATTTTTACTTTAAAGAAAATAAAAAGATTGATATTTCACTTCAAATTGTATGGGACACAGCAAAAGCATATATTAGAGGATTGGTGATGAGATATATGAGTAAAAGAAATAAACAAAGAAGGTATGTCAAGAAACAACTAGAAGAAGAGTATAAGAAATTAGAAAAAGAGATCCAAAAAGATACCCAAAATAAAAGGATTAAAAATATGATGGATCTGAAGATGCACAAAATGAATATGATGGAAAATGAAGAGGTAGCAAGGAAAATAAAAATGAGTAAACAAAACTTTTTTGAAGATGCAAATAAACCAGGGAGATGATAAGATTATAAAATGAAAAAGGAAAAGAAAAAAAAATGGATTAAGCAATTGGAAGATACTGAGGGGAATCTACAATATAGAAATGAGGAAATAAAAAAGATAGCATGGGCATATTATGAGGACTTATATAAACAAGAGAAAATAACTGAGAAGAACATAAAACAATACTTGGAGGAAATGGAACTACCTAAAATACCAAAAAAATATAAGAATTTGTTAGAGGAGAAAATAACAATGATGGAACTAACGGAGGCAATAAAAAGACAGAAAAATAATAAAGCACCAGGACCAGATGGGATACCAGCAGAGGTGTATAAAACATTTGAAGAAATATTGGGAGTTGGGAGGCCGCCGAATTAGCATTGTAGTTCTCCGCGGGCTGGCCAGGGGGAGACGGGACGGACGCCTCCTGCAGCACTTTGCTGGCCAAAATGGGGCGTGGGCAGGGGTGAAATCCAGCAGGTTCTGACAGGTTCTGGAGAACCGGTAGCGGAAATTTTGAATAGTTTGGAGAACCGGTAGCAGAAAATTTGAGTAGTTTGGAGAACCGGAAAATACCAGCTCTGGGGTGTATAAAACATTTGAAGAAATATTGGGAATTGTGATGCTGGAGCTATACAATGAATTGTTATTAGAAGCTAAGATACCGGAATCATGGACAGAAGCATTTATAACTTTGATACCGAAAGAAGAGACTGACTTACAGAAAATTAAAAATTATAGACCGATTTCACTCTTGAATGCAGACTATAAAATATTTACATCAATAATGGCAAATAGACTCAAAAAAAATTTAAGTGTATAAATTTTTAATTTATACATTCAGACCAAAATGGATTCTTACCTAAAAGACAGATTAAAGAAAATATGCGAATGATTTTAAATACATTAGAATATTATGAACAGCATCCTGGAAAACAAGTGGCTTTAATGTTTTTAGATGCACAGAAGGCATTTGATAATGTGAATTGGCAATTTATGACAATGCAACTTCGAATTATGGATTTTGGGAAAAGATTTATTGATGTAATCAAAACAATTTATACTAATGAGCCGAGGTGGCGCAGTGGTTAGAGTGCAGCACTGCAGGCTACTTCAGCTGACTGCTAGCTGCAGTTCGGCGGTTCAAATCTCACCGGCTCAAGGTTGACTCAGCCTTCCATCCTTCCGAGGTGGGTAAAATGAGGACCCAGATTGTTGGGGGCAATATGCTGACTCTGTGAACCGCTTAGAGAGGGCTGTAAAGCACTATGAAGCGGTATATAAGTCTAAGTGCTATTGCTATTGCTACTAAACAAACAGCCAAAGTAATAGTGAATGGAGATATGACAGAGAAGGTGGATATTATGAAAGGAACAAGACAAGGATGTCCTTTATCACCATTGTTATTTGTGTTGATGTTGGAAGTATTAACTAGAAATATAAGACAAAGTGAGGACATCAAAGGAATAAAAGTTAAAGGAGAGGAGTACAAATTACAAGCATTTGCAGATGATTTGGTGTTTATATTGGAAGAACCATTAGAGACTGGACCTAAATTAATACAGCAAATTGAAAAATACGGAGAGGTGGTAGTATTAACTAGAAATATAAGACAAAGTGAGGACATCAAAGGAATAAAAGTCAAAGGAGAGGAGTACAAATTACAAGCATTTGCAGATGATTTGGTGTTTATAGCCGCCCAGAGTCCCAGTTAAAGGAGAGGACTAAAAATTACAAGCATTTGCAGATGATTTGGTGTTTATATTGGAAGAACCATTAGAGACTGGACCTAAATTAATACAGCAAATTGAAAAATACGGAGAGGTGGCGGGATTAAAAATTAATAAAGATAAAACAAAACTTTTAGTGAAAAATATGACGGAAAAACAAAAGAAGGAATTAGTTGGGAAGTTAAATGTGCAGACTACAAAAAAAGTAAAATATTTAGGGATTCAACTAACTGCTAGATGTAGGACAATTAAGGAAGATAATTATTATAGATTAAAGAAACAAATCGAAATAAATCTGGAAAAATGGAAAAGTC
>QLTV01003673.1:267723-279658 GCA_003457575.1 Thermophis baileyi | reverse complement strand
TTTGGACTTTCTTGGTTTCAATTTTGATTTGAAGCTCATTTCTTCTTCTTTTTTTAAGGTTTTTTTTTATTGAAAATACAATTAAAAACATTGGACGTGGTGTAGTTTCCCTGGTTTAAACAGTTCCATCAAGTTATACCTTACTATCAAATCAGGTTTTTTTTCCATTATAACCTTATGTACAATCAGTTAACTTTCAAAAACATATAATTTTTCGTCTGTGTACAATGCTATTGTGCCAATTCTAATCTTATTTTACACAGAATACTAATACAAAGATTTCCATATTTTCAACTTGTTAATTGTCACATATCTCAGCGTTCCTCCTCCATTCCAACCATTTATACAATCTGTTCCAGATTTCGTAATATTCTGATTCGCTCTTATCCTTAAGCTCCAGGGTCAACCTATCCATTTCCGCACAAGATAGTATCTTATTTATTACTTCCTTTTCTGAGGGGGTCTCTTTGTTTTTCCAATTTTGTGCAAAAGCTAGTCTTGCTGCTGTTAGCATATGTAACAATAGGTATAATGTTCCTTTATCATAGTTGTCCAATGTGATATCCAGCAAAAAGAGTTCTGGTTTTAATTCTATGTTTTGTGCTAGTATCTCCTCTAGCCAGTGTTTTATCAGGTACCAGAATTTTTGAGTTTTGGAGCATTCCCACCACATATGGTAGTAGGTCCCTGGCAGTTCCATGAAGCTCATTTCTTTCATTGACCATCAAACATATTATTGTTGCCTTTCTGTAAATTATGAAGACCAGAGAGAAATTAGCCTTCTAATTTTTTTACTTGGAACACCAAGCATATCTATCTATCTATCTTAATTATTTTTACCCTGCATTTGCTTTTATCTTATATACATACACATATATACTCTGTGCGTAGATAGATAGATAGATAGATAGATAGATAGATAGATAGATAGATAGATAGATAGATGATAGATAGATAGATAGATATAGATAGATAGAAATAGAAATGATGATAGATAGATAGATAGATATAGATAGATAGAAATAGAAATAGATAGAAATAGATAGAAATAGAAATAGATAGAAATAGATAGAAATAGATAGAAATAGAAATAGAAATAGATTGATAGATAGAAACAGGTATAGATAAATATAGATATATGAAAAAGGTCCTACTTCTTTTATTGTTTATATCTGGCCTCAGAGTTGTAGTAAATGAATTTGAATTTGAAAGAATAAGTCAGGATTGCCTTCTAAATATTCCTCACCTGTCCAGTTCTTCCTTGAGCCTGTTGCTTTCACCGAGGGGCTCCTGGTTTTTCCCAACTTGTTCCAGAACTCTGCAGCGGAGATGATGGTTTTCCTTGTTTGCATTGTTTAGATCTTTCTCCAACATATTAATTCTGTAAAATAGGAAGACAAGAGTGAAGTTAGCCCTCTAAGGTTTTTACTTGAATCATCAAACTTGTTTAAAATTAAAACTAACTAAAAATATTTGGCACTTGGTTTCTTTTACCTAGCCTTACCTTTTCATTAATTCAATTTTGCCATTTCTGTTACCACAGCTACAGTACCAAGTTCTTCTCACAGGAACCAGTGAGGGAATGATTTTGATGATTTATTGGGCACTTTAGAAATGCTCAGTAAAACTGACAAATCAGTAGATCCTCTCTATATCTCCACTATATTCTTAAGGGATTTGATTCGCTTCTTCAGTCTTAACAACACTACATTTAAGAGTTTGATTATTTAAGTGCAAATTCATGAATTTTTACTTTCAGTATTATAAGTACCACAAAGGAATCTTCAGATCTTAAAACCTCCCCCCCCCTCTTTTTTGGTTTACATACCAGAACAGGCACAAACCAATTCAAGACCATTTCCAAAGTTTCCCCATTAGAAAATGTCTTGAATTGGACAGAAGGGTGGAGAAGACTGAATTGGTGGGAACCAAGGGGGAGCCCAGAACTGAGGTCAATGAGCAGCAGAGGAGGAGATAAAAGCAAGGACCTCCTAAATTCAGAGGATTTGGCCAGGAAAAGTCCCGGGCAAGATTCATAATTTCTCATACCCATCCAGTAATTCAACCCAGAACATTGTGTAATGCGTGTCCAGAGTAGGGAGCTAAGGAGAATTGAATATGAAATCCTGGAAGAGAAAGTCAGGGTTGCTGTCTCAAAATTTCTCACCTCCTCTGTTTCTCTTCCAGCTCCCTGCAGAGTTCTGCGTTTTTTCCGGCAAGCTGGGAATTTTCCCTCAGGAGCTCCTCATTCAGGGAGAACAACTTACCCTTTCTGTGGCTGTAAATAGGAAGACCAGAGAAAAATTAGACCCTCTTTGCAGAGTAAAGTAGTTATGTACCCTAACTGCATTCTTAATTATTTTTACATTCCATTGTAGTGATTGTTTTTCTCTTATACAGATATAGGTATATATAAAAGAATAGGATACTTCTTTTATTCATTACCTTGTTTACATTTGGACTCAGGGTTCTAGTAAATAAATTTGAATTTGGAAGAAAAAGTCAGCATTGCTATCTACATATTTCTCCCCTGTCCAGTTGTTCCTTCAGCCTGTTGTTTTCACCAATGAGCTCCAGGTTCTTACGAACTTGTTCCAGAATTCTGCAGTGGATATGATGGTTTTCTTTTTTCACCTTGTCCAGTTGTTCTTCTAAAATATTTATTCTGTATTCATTGTTTTCTCTGAGGAGTTCTGCCTTTTCCCCATCTTGTTTTGAACCCTGCAATTCAGATCTTGATTCTCTTTTCTGAGCTGGTCTGTCTGCATAGAATCATCCGAAATATTTCTTCTGTAAAATATCAAAACCAGAATAAAATTAGTTTTCTTGGGTTTGTTACTTGAATCATCGGACTTGTCTAAAATTAAAACTAATTAAAATACCTGGTATTTTGTTTGTTATACATAGACTTGCAATTCAATGTAAGGCTATGTATAATTTTCTATGATTTGAACAAGTTGAAAAGAGTCAGATCTTATTTTTCTCAACCTTGTTCCAAGCAATGTAATTCAATCTAGAACAGTGGTGAAATCCATTTTTTTTACTACCGGTTCTGTGGGCGTGGCTTGGTGGGCATGGCTTGGTGGGCGTGGCAGGGGAAGGATATTGCAAAATCTCCATTCCCTCCTCACTCTGGGGCCAGCCAGAGGTGGTATTTGCCGGTTTTTGCGAACTACTCAAAATTTCCGCTACCGGTTCACCGAACTACTCAAAATTTCCGCTACGGTTCTCCAGAACCTGTCAGAACCTGCTGGATTTCACCCCTGGTCTAGAACTATGGGTAATATATGTCCAGGGAAGAGAGAGCTATGAAGAATTTAAGATGAAATTCTGGAAGAAAAGTCAGGGTTGCTATCTAAAAATTGCTCACCTGCTCAGTTTTTCTTCCAAATCTTTGCAGAGATCCTCCTTTTCTGCAATTAGTTAATTATTTTTCACCATAAGCTCCTTGTTCTTCAACCGGGGCTCCTCTTTTTCTGACAACAGCCTTGAAATTTCCATGGTCTTCCTGTAAATTATGAAGAACAGAGAGAAATTGGCCTCCTTCCTTTTTTTTAACTTGAAACATACTTTTTCTTAAATTAAAAAAATATTAAAGATAACTTTGTGTGTTTTGTGTGTGTGTGTATATAACAATTCACTTTTTCTCTTTCTGCTGTAACAACCAGCAGTTTCTCCTTACATTTATTGGGTATATTAGAAACAGGAAAAGTGACAAATCAGGAAATTATCAGGGGTTTCAGCTGTGACTGAATACTTACACAGCCACATTATTCTGCTCTTTTATTGTCCTATTTCCCCCCCAAAAGATTTCAGATGAGAGGATCCAACCTGGGTCGGTCCCTGGGACCAGAGGTTGAGCCTTCTGGGCTTTCGGACTCCTGCTGGGGCCCATCCTGAGGGAACTCAGGGGCTTGAGGAGGGTCAGCAGCACCCAGGGGTCTCCTGGGGAAGCCTTGTCTTGCGTCTTCTCTTTCCCCCCCTCCTCTTCCTCTTCCTCTTCGGGACCTTCAATTAAGGCATCAAACAGACAAGAGACAGAGACAGTGCAGGTAGTCCTCAACTTACGACAGTTCATTTAGTCACCGTTCAAACTTACAATGTCACTGGAAAAAGGGACCTATGACCATTTTTCACACTTACGACCATGGCAGCATCCCCATGGTCACATGATCAAAATGTGGATGCTGGGCAATGGGCTCCTATTTATGACGGTCGCAGTGTCCCAGGGTCACGTGATCCCCTTTGGGACCTTCTGACAAGCAGAGTCTATGGGAAAGCCAGATTCACTTAACAACCCTGTTACTAACTGAACAACAGCAGTGATTCACTTAACAACTGTCTCACTTAGCAACAGAACTTTTGGAGTCAATTGTGGTCATAAGTCGAGGACTGTCTGTTATAGGAAATCTTATAAGATCCAGAGGAGGGGGGCTTGGAGTCTGGGGAAGGCGAAAGCAAATAGAAAAGAAAGAAAGGAAAAGTTCATCTCCACTTTCTTGACTTATCACAACATTTACACAAACCTCACTCAGACCAGAATAAATGGTGGATGTGGGCAGGGTCAGCATTCGCACTCAGCATCAAATGAAATCCAGCTTTTGAAAGGGGGAAAGTTACAATTTCTGTTTCTGTAAAACTCTGCAGGTTTTTCAGCTGAAGAGTTTGTTCTGTTTACACACACACATTTTATATAGACAAATAAACCATCAACCCCCCCCCCTCTTTCCCTTAACAAAGCAAGGGACCCACCTCCCTGCTTGTGTCTGCAGGGACTTTTATTATCCCAGCCCTGCAGAGACCCCGGATTTCCTCCTCTTTCCTTCTCGGCTGGGAGAAAGAAACGGCTTGTGTGGAATCCAATTGACGGGGAGGCAGATCGATAAAAAGAATCAGGCTCAATTGCTGATATTTGCAATGGCCTGATGCTCTTTGTCCGGGTCTCATCAGCCTTGGTGGCTTCGGATTAGAGCCTTGCAACACAGGAAGCAAATTAATTCATCAAAGGAAAGCAGAAGTGGGGGGGGACCCCTCCCTCCCCCCCCCATCCCTGGGCCAGAGCGGGTTCCCCTGTTTCTTTGGGAAAGGCTCCTTCCCCAACCAGAGCGACCCTCCCTCCAGCCGCCGTGGGGTCCGGGGTCGCTCCAGCCCCTCCAGGCCGCCTGCCTGCCGCTGTCCCCCGCGTGGCTCTCCTGGGCGGGGGCGGCCGCAGCCTCTGAAGACGGAGCCCCGACGTGGCCCGGCAGGGAAGAGGCGCAGAGCTGCCCTCCATGCCCACAGTCCGGCTGGGACGAAGCCCCTCCAGGCGCCCCCAACTCTCGCCCGCGGCGCTCCCGCCGGCCTTCGTCGGGGCAGGGTCAGCGGGCGGGAGGCGGGCGTGGAGCTCAGAGAGGCCGCCGAGAGGACCAGGAGCCCGGAGAGCGAAACCGAGGCAAGGAAGCGAAGGAAGAGAAATCTGGAGGGGAGGAAAGGGGGGGAGGGGGAAGCCCCACTGTCTGGCTTCGGGAGAGGGGGAGGGACCCTCCGAGAGCGGCGGTCTTGCAAGTCTCCGCCTCCCCTGCTCTTCGTGGCTTGGAAAGGGATCCCGCAGCCTCTGTTTTTGCACCGGGGGCGGGGGGAAGCCCCTGGGAGCCTGGGGGCTGACGGGAGAGAACCTGCGCCGGCTCTCCAGATCGAGGGGAGGCGAAACCCGCCTTTGTGAAAGGCTGGAAGTGGACGGACTCCGCCTCCCAGCCTTCCCGGGGGGGGGGAGGAGGAGCCGGATTGCTGGGTCTTGTCAACCGTTTAGAGAGGGCCGTAAAAGCGGGATGTCAGTTAATTGAATTTAATTGAATTTATTTGTCAAGCATATATGATTACAAGCAAAGTACAGACAAAGTATAAACATGATTGTGTGTATATATATATTATATACATATATATAATAGTACCAGCACGATTATGTGAGTACAAGAAGTATGAATATATGGGTACATTAGGACAGGGACGGTAGGCACGATTGTGCGCTTATGCACGCCCCTTACAGACCTCTTAGGAATGGGGTGAGGTCGATGGTAGATAATCGAAGGTTAGGGTCAGTGCTCATGCTATTCCCCCCCCCCCAGACCTTCCCAGCCTTAAGTATCCCGGGAGTAGCGTGGCCTGATCCACCAGGCTCCTTTTCTTCCCAGCACACAGCAATGGAATCGGTGGATGACGTCATGTGGTAGAAGGTGAATAGGAGAGAGATTGAAGAGGAGCAGGAAGAGCCCAATCCCCGAGACGCCCACACGGCCCTCCACTCCCCTGCCTGGCGGGTCAGCCGAGGCCATTCAGACGGCCCCCCTTTGCCCGGAGGCTGCGAAGGTCCAGAGGGAGAGGAAGCAGCCGCCCACCGCTTGGAAGGCCAGGAACAGGGCGGGGCCAGGAGGCCTGCGGGACCCACCCCCTCTCTCTGAGGGTCCCTGCCCGGCTCCCCAAGGCAGAGAGGTTGGGTGCCTCCTGGTCCTCCCCTTCGAAAATTGTCCTCCGGGAAGGTCGAGCTGCGCTCCTTTTCCAGAGCACTCCCGTCACTCAAAGAGGTTCCTCCAAGGGATTCAGCAGCCCCCCCCCCGAGATCTGGGCTCTGGTGGGAGGCATTGGAGGCTGGATGGCATTATTGAAAGAAAACACGTTTTCCCACAGGGGGCGCTCTTCCTCCCCATTAGCCAAAAGGCTTCAGCCCCACCGAGGCGCCCTCTGCCGCTCCCGCAGCCAAAGGACTCCGCAGCCCCGGAGACGCGCCACTTCCACCCCCCTTCGGACTTCAGCCACGCCGTTTGCGGACGGAGCCAGGCCGAGCTGAAGGTCCCCAGAAGGCATCTGGGCATGTGCAGACGGCCTTTCCGTGACGGCCATTCAAACAGCTCCGTCGTCCCAGAAGAGACTCTTTCTCCCTCCGGCCAAACTTCCCCGACTGGCTCTCCTTCTGGAAGCCTCTCTTCGACGGTGGCTGTCCATAGTTCAGGGCATGGAGGAGGAAGGGCTTGTCAGAAGAAACAGAGCCGGTAAGTATCAACCGTGCTCCCAACATGGTCTGCAGGCATCTGCTTGCGGAATAACGAGAGTTGGAAGGGACCTTGGAGGTCATCTAGTCCAACCCCCTGCTCACGCAGGAGACCTAAACTAGGGATTCAAACCGCCGGCCTTTCTGATCGACAAGTTCAGCGTCTTAGCCAAGGAGCCACCTAGCCAGGCTAGGCGAATAGCGGTAGCCCAACAACAGTTGGGAGAGACCGAAGCAGAACAAAATGGGCTTTCCTGGCCTTGGGGCCCTTGACTCGCCCATTGCCACCTTCTCTGCAAGCAGCTGCCAGGCAGAAGCACCGCCGCCCTCGGAGAGGTCGAACCAAGATCGGGGAGCGACTGAGGGGGCAAAGAAAGCCAGGCTGGGTGTTGAGATCATGGAAGAGGGAAGTTTGGAGCTCAAATCTGTAGCTGCATTGAAAGTTCCACCTTGATGCTCTTTATAGCCTCACCTGCAAACAGGCAAAAAAAGGGGGGGAAGAATCCTCCCCCCCCCCGAGCAAGAGAAGGTTTCCCTCCTGCCGTCCTCCCCCCTTCCGAGAACTTGGAGCTTTGTGCTGCCGCCGCTGCGCCTCGCCTCCCAGAACTGCCGGCAGTCAAGCGCGGAGCGAAGAGTCCGGCGGCGGCCCTGGAGAAACCCTCCTCCTCCTCCTCTTCTTCCTCCTCCTCCTCCTCTTCTTCCTCCTCCTCCTCCTCTTCTCTTTTAATTGACCAATCACAGTTTTCACTATTGTGACTATTCCTCTAGCTCCTTTAGGACAGGAATATGATTTATTTGCTCTCCTTTTATGTTACTTTAAATTATAGTTTGCCCCGGATGTTCAATAATGATCCCAAAGGATCATTAATATTAGAGGAATTGAAAGGCAAATAGATTTAGAATATTACATGCTCCTTTGTATATTTTCTGTGAAATTCTGATCTTCCAGATAAAATATTAATTCTATTCCTTTATATCAGTGAGCTGACATATAAATGTTCCTCTCTTGTGATATATTTCGACTTCTCCAGAGTCTTGTGACATAAACAGAATGGCTGGAAGAAGAACTGAAGGAAGCCATTGGAGCAGAATTTTGTGTAAGTCTTGGCATAGTTCAAAATGCCTTTGTGTGGTGCAATTTCTTCTTGGAAAGATGCACCTTCAATTGCTCCCAGTTCCTCCTTTTTGTGTCCTTCCACCCCTCAAGTAGCTAAGTTTCCCTTGTGGCAATCACTTATGGCCTGATAATAACTGGATTAAATCCAAGCCGAACTGAATTATTTAATATCCCAGGAGTTTTAGGAGAAGCCTTTAATTTCTCCAATTCATACTGAAATAAGTTAGATTAAGAAGAAATTTCCTTCATGTTAATTCTGTGTGAATTCACTGTTATTTGCATGTCTGAGTAGAGGATACTCCATATCATCAATTATAATAAAATATATAATGATAGTGAATAATCGTATATTGAACTATAGGACCCAAATATGCTAAATGTAATCATGTTATACACACCTCAGAAACATTTAAGGTACCCTCTCCAGAATGACTTCTGCAAAGTGTTTTGTAATAATTTGCGGTATAAATGGAGTAGTGGAGTTTTAGAGAGTTTGGCATTTCTCACAACACAATCTGGTTGTCGGGTGTGAAGAACTCCCATCGCATTCGGAGGGATTGTAACAGTGGAGAATTCGTTCCAGGGCAAAAGGGCTCCAAGTCTGAGCAGAGAGGAGAGGATAAAACACCACAAGGCAGAGCATGGTGACAATTGTTGCTTTCTCACAACCGAAGACAAAAGGGGCGTTTGTGGCAGCTGCAGACGGGTGGAAACTCTGAACCAGGCCAAGGCTGGATGGAGGAAGCGGAGGGGAGGCAGGAGGGGGAGGGGCAACGCTTTGAATGCGGAAGACACTTTGGGAAATTGGAGGTCTGTCTGTCAAGCCATGAAAATTGTATCGTTTTCGTAAAGCTTGGGAAATAAGCTGGGAACAGCCACAGGTCTGTTTGTCTTTTAAGCAGAGTCTTTCCTGAGGATTGCCGGTTTTATTACTTGCCTTGTCATCCCTCCCTCCCTTCCTCCCTCCCTCCCAAAGGAGGCCCTGCCTTGACTGCTGAGGAGGCCACTTTTTGGGATACGAGGACAGGACGGCCACAGATTGGGGAGAAGGGAGGACTTTTCCCCTGTCCTGCCTCTGTCCCTCCCCTTCCCTTCTGGAAACTGTTTTGAAGGGCTTTGGGCCTTTTGTGGGATATATGAGAAAAAGGTCTTTCCATCTAGAGACACCTTGGGGGTATAAATACAGGCAGTCCTCAACTTATGACGGTTCATTTAGAGACCATTCGAAGTTTCAACGATACCGAAAAAGCGACTTATGACCATTTTTCACACTTATGACCTTTGCAGCATCCCCAGGGTCACGGGATTAAAATTCAGATGCTTTGCAGCTGACTCACATTTGTGACGGTCGCAGTGTCCGGGGGTCACGTGATCCCCCTTTGGGACCTTCTGACAAGCAAAGTCAATGGGGAAGCCAGGTTCACTTCACATCCCCTGTGACTGACTTAACACCCGCAGTGATTCACTTAACAACTGTGCCAAAAAGGTCGTACAGTGAGGCAAAATTCACTTAACAACTGTCTCGCTTAGCAACAGATAATTTGGGCTCCATTGTGGTCGTAAGTCAAGGATCACCTTCATGGTGGACATAGAAAGTCTACAGACCCCTTTAAAATGCTGAGATGTTTCTGACATGCAAGGAAAAAAAGTTGAACCAAGATAAATCACTTCAGAATTTTTTCCACCTTTAATATAACATCTAAGCTATTCAATTCAACTGAAAATCTATCGGAAATCTTTTAGGTGGAAAAATAACAATAAAAAACTAGAATAATGTGGCCATATAAATATTTCCTGATCTGTTGGTTTCCCTGAGCATTTCTAATATACCTGATAAATGGTTGGACATTGTTTCCTGCAAGGAGAAGCTTCTGGTTGTTATAGCAGAAATAACAAAATTGGATTTTTATATGCACAGACACACCCAAATACATGAAATTATATTTAATATCTTTTAATCTAAGAAAGAGTTTCAAGTAAAAAAAAATGGAGTCTAATTTCTCTCTGTTCTTCGTCATTGACAGGAACACAACAGAAAAATCTCCAACTAATTGCAGAAAAGGAAGAGCTCGGCAAAGATTTGGAAGAAAGACTGAGAACTTTTAGATAGCAACCCCTGCTTTTCTTCTAGAATTTTATATTAAATTCTCAATAGTTTCCTCCCCTGAACAAATATTCTCTAATGTTCTGAGTTGAATTGTGTTGCCTGGAACAAAGTTGGGGAAAGTAAGAGGTGACTCCTTTCCACTTGTTCAAAACATAGCAAAACTAAATTAATTAAAATATAAGGTTATATATAAATAAAAATAAAATACTGTTTAATTAGGTTTTACTTTAATCAAGTCTGATCATTCAAGTAAAAATATAGGGGGACTAATTTTACTCTGGTCTTGATATTTTGGAGAAAAAAATAATTCAAATGAAGCTTTGCAGATAGAAAACCTTTGAAGAGAGAATAATCGTCTCCTTTGTTTGGGTCTAAAGCAAGATGGGAGAAGGCAGAACTCCTAAAAGAAAACAAGGATCTGAAAGAAGAACCGGTAAGAAATATTTAGAGAGCAATCTTGAATTTAAAATTAATTTATAAGAGCCCCGAGGCCAAATACAAACAAGAAACAAATACAAACAAGAAACAAGAAACAAGAATAATACATTGCTATTTACATAAATAGATACAGAGCTGATGCGGTCATCCAGTGAGAGCCCACCAAAGTTCCTTGGAGACCCTGGAAAGTGACATTGTTCCCTAAAAAAAAACATTAAAAAAAAAGATGGCGGCGTCCACGGACCGGCACTGACCGAACCGGATCCGTGACATCATCATAACGTCACCAGCGGGTCGCTACCGGTTTGGGCGAACTCGTCCGAACCAGGAGGAACCCACCTCTGGGGGAGCCCCTCTTGGGAGGAGGAAGCTGGGGAGCCTCGTGTCTGGGAAGGGAAGCAGATCTGCAAAATCTCCAAGTTCCATATTCTGAGTCCTGGGAAGGGGGGAGACCATATCCCATGTTGCTCAGCCATGTCTTTCTATGCATGGGGCACTCAGGGGAAAGCAAAGCCCAGACCCATAGAGAAGGCCCAGGATGGCCAGGAAGGAGGAGGGGATGCGGGGCAGCACCCACCCCCCATTCCTGGGAAGAGACTAACCTGGTTTATGGGTTCCAGGGTTGAATGTTGTGGGGACGCAGCCCCCCTGGGGTTTCTCCAGCTTCGCTTGGGCTTCGTGTCTTTCCAGGAGAGGCTCCTGTCGGGGAGAAGCCATGCAGGGCTGGGTCTTCCAAGGGGGATCCGGCGTTGCCCAGGAGGAAAAGGCGGCTGGCCTCACCCTGGAGGGGACCGTCTGTGACTCTGAGGAAGATGGGAGTCCCCCGTGGCCCCTCCAGAGCCCCCAGCTGAGGGGACCCTCTTCATTGCGCCCTTTTCTGGGGGCTTAAGCCCCCCTCCCTCTGCAGTTCTGGGAGGTTTTGCCCAGGAAATGCTCCCGGTTCGGGCGTGCCTGCCAGTCGTCAGAGAGCCGGTAGTGATGGCAGCGTGATTCACCCCTGTTTGGGAATCACTGGCTGTGTATTAGAAATGATTTCTTCCATAAAAATATTCTTAGGAAACAATCAGTGGTGTAAGTTCCCAAGATATTGACAAGGTAGACATTGACAAGGTATTGACAAGACAACTAGACAGAAGAACAGTTTTTCCCCGAATGCCATCACTCTGCTAAACCAATAATTCCCTCACCACTGTCAAACTATTCACTAAGGCTTCATAACTATTACTATTAGTCTTCTCATCGTTCCTAT
>QLTV01003673.1:251056-266878 GCA_003457575.1 Thermophis baileyi | reverse complement strand
CCCTCCCTCTCTCTCTCTCTCCCTCTCCTAGAAGAGCAAATAGGGGTATGGAAGAGAAACCTTGCTGAATTCCATTCCATTCCATTCAGATCGAGTGAAAGACATTCCGTTCCATTGAGAGAGAGAGCGTGAGAGTGAGTGAGAGTGAGTTACTCTCTCTCTCTCTCTCTCTCTCTCCCCCCCGCCATATTTCGGCTGTGGGTTCAATTGTGGTCGTAAGTCAAGGACTACCCTTTACTGCTTTTTTTATGCAAGGTCCTGGTGTCTGATCTTTGTCTCATCGCAGCTATGAACTCAGCCTAAAGTGTCCTCTGATATCCATGATTTCCCACTTCTCCTGATGAGTCTCATTCCTTCCTTCATCCTCAGTTGTGGTTGGCATAGTCAATGGGGGAGGGGGGGACCTGGCAGCCCCTGTTAGCTTCTCAAACTGATGTGTCTTTCCCCCCCCCCTGGATGCATCCCTTCCAAGGTCCTTCTGGCTGGAGGGGCAGACAGGAGCCAACACCTGGCTTTTCCAGAGGTGTCTGTGGATGGGAGCCTCCCTGGTGCTTTCTATACCCCTTGACAAGCTCCTTTTAAATGTAGGTTTTTCGGTCATGAAAAAGAGCATTGAGTGTGTTAGTTCAACACCAGTTTGACATTCCTCTAAAAGACTCTTTGAATCTTGTGCTGCACAAAAGGTCCATTTATATTGGGAAGGAAAGTTGGGTACTGCCAGCTAGATGTTTCTCATTCGGCCATACTAAGGGAATTACAGGGAGGTTTTTTTATGCTTCAGATGATAATGAGTCTCTTAGAGCCAGACTTTTACTGTTTTTACTACTTTTATTCATTTTTCAACACTACACTGTTGCCCTGACTGGTTGATGCTCTCAGGACAAACGATATAAAATATATACCACCCTCATTCTGATACTGTGAAGTCTGCTATTCTCTTTAACCTTAACACAGATAATAAGATTTGTACTGTCCATGCTATGAGTCAACTGTACAGAAACATAAGCGAGGGCATCTGGGCATCAGGTGCTGAATTATACGCAGCCCCACCCCCACCTGCTGTAAAGTAAGACATCTGCCCAAAATAAGACTTAATATCCATTTTTTAATACTTAAAATGGTCATTAGGGCACAGAACCGGTTGTTAAATTATTTGAATCCCACCACTGCTGGATTTTGTTGAACTCTTTTTTATTTATTTATTTTGCCAAAAATGTACAAGACAACAGGTATAAGTGGAAACTTGCCCCAAAAAGACTTAATATCCATTTTTTAATACTTAAAATGGTCATTAGGGCACAGAACCGGTTGTTAAATTATTTGAATCCCACCACTGCTGGATTTTGTTGAACTCTTTTTTATTTATTTATTTTGCCAAAAATGTACAAGACAACAGGTATAAGTGGAAACTTGGAAATGAACATAGGAAATGAGTACAAATAAATGGGGACAGTCGGACAGGGACGGTAGGCACGCTGGTGCACTTGTGCGCGCCCCTTACAGACCTCGTAGTATTGGCCTCTGCGTTTTCTTCCACCAGTGCAGGTAAGTTGCTCCTGTTAAAGGGAGTATCGTCACCACAACCTGGGCAGCCCTGGGGCACAGGAAGCCCCCCCAAATGTTGGTGGAACTAATAGGAGAAAGGATAGAATCCCTCAGGGCTGGAAGGGACCTTTGAGGTCTTCTAGTCCAACCCCCAATCTTTTCTTGAAAATCTCCAGTAATGGAGCCCCCATTAAGAATAAGCTTTATTATCGTTGTTAAGAAAACAATGTACCAGTCAGTCATATTTTATTCTTTTTTTCTTCTTCAATCCACAGAAAAAGGTGTCTGCAAGTGTCACCAGAGCAACAAAGTGAAGATGTACAGGCCGCCATAATCACTGTGGAACCCTACATCCCCGAACCCATCAACCCCAACTTCACCATCATTGATGAACGAAGGATGTCAGACCTTCTAGCTTGCACGACAATGTGATGGTTGGTAAGTGGTCAGTTTTTCTTTATTTTTCTATTTTAAAGGTATTCTGTTATTATTGTTATTTAATTCTTAATGCCTTTTGTTGTTTTGCATTTCTTGCTTTGGGGTTTTGGGTGGGGGTGGTTAGACTATGGAAGCCAACAGGAAAGAAAACTAGGTAACTATCTATGTACCTATCTATGTATCTATGTTAATATCTATGTAAGTATATGTAACTATCTATGTATTATACATCTATCCCTAAATCCATCAACCCCAACATCACCGTCATTGATGAACGAAGAAGGATGTCAGATGTTCTACTTTGCACAACAATGTGATGGTTGGTAAGTATTTGAACTAATTTGGTTCTTTATTTTTCTATTTTAAAGATATTATGTTATTATTATTGTTGTTGTTATTTAATTCTTAGATGGATTCCAGGGACGGGGCAAAAATCCACAGGTGGCCACAGTCAGTGGACCCTAATGAACTGCTGCGGCCATCCAGTGACAGACCCCAGAACTTCCTTGGAGACCCCTGGAAAATGACATTGGTTGTCTTTGGGGTCTATTTATTCATTGGCCTCTGCATTTTTCTCCACGAGTGCAAGTAAGTTGCTCCTGATCAAGGGAGTGGCATCACCACAACCAGGGGAGCCCTAAGGCACTCAAAGCCCCCCCCCAAATGTTGGTGGAACTACCAGGAGAAAGCATAGAATCCCTCAGGGCCGGAAGGGACCTTGGAGGTCTTCTAGTCCAACCCCCTGCCTAGCAGGGGGTTGCCTGAGACCTCTCAGGATCTCTCTTTTAGCGTGTAACCCTCATTACTGAAAGGTCCACAGTTGCTGGAGGGGGCACCCCTGGCATCTCCCCATAGTTGGATCAAAGATTATGACATCACAGCACATGTCATAAAACGTTGACTGGGCTGTCCCAGGTCATTCAATAGGGCTATCATAACAGCCATGGCAGGCAATTTCTTGCAAAGGATGAAAACAAAGGTGAAGCGTAAAAATAGAGGTAGGATACAATTAAAAACAAGAGACTTATTATCTACTTAACTTTAGCAGCAAGTATGAAGAGTTTAGATGCCAGAAATATCAGCTGGCACCTAATATTTGAGCATAAAGAACCCAGATAAAACTGTTGCTGTAAAAATGAAAGTCTGTGGAATCAAAAGAGGAAATGGGGGGAGGGGTTTTTTTAAAAGTGCCCGTTTCCAATCTTTTCTTGAAAATCTCCAGTAATGGAGCCCCCATTAAGAATAAGCCTTATTATCGTTGTTAAGAAAACAATGTACCAGTCAGTTATATTTTATTCTTTTTTTCTTCAATCCCCAGAAAAAGGTGTTTGCAAGTGTCACCAGAGCAACCAAGCGAAGATGTTGAGGCGGCCACCATCACTGTGGAACCCTACATACCTGAACCCATCAACCCCAACATCACCATCATTGATGAACGAAGGATGTCAGATGTTCTACCTTACACGACAATGTGATGGTTGGTAAGTGTTTGAACTAATTTGGTTGTCAGTTTTTCTTTATTTTTCTATTTTAAAGGTATTCTGTTATCATTGTGGTTATTTAATTCTTAATGCCTTTTGTTGTTTTGCATTTCTTGCTTTGGTGTTTTGGATGGGGGTGGTTGGACTATGGAAGCTAACAGGAAAGAAAACTAGGAGTCTTTAATCTTAATTTGGTTGCTCAGTTTTATTCATTGTTTTGTTTCTTGCTTACTATTTCATTATTATTAAAATATTCAATCTGTGCTTCTTTTGCCCAAGGACAAATAGTGGCCACGGCTGAAATCCCAACCATCACATTGTTGACCAGGGCTGAACGTCTGACATCGTCTTCCATCAATTATGGTGATGTTGGGATTGATGGATTCGGAGGTTCCACAGTGATGGAGGCCGCCTCCTCATCTTCAGCTGGTGGTTCTGGTGACGCTTGCAACACCTTGAACGCAGAGGCCAAACCATACAGAGACCCCAAAGACGAACAATGTCACTTTCCAGGGTCTCCAAGGAACTTTGGTGGGCTCTCACTAGATGGCCGCATCAGTTCTGTGTCTATTTATGTAAATATCTATGTATTATATATCTATATAAAACAATGTAATACATCTTTTATTCCATTTCTTGTTTGTATTTGGCCTCGGGGCTCTAATAAATTAATTTTAAATTCAAGATTTAAAATTGCAACACCTTGAACGCAGAGGCCAAACCATGCATAGACCCCAAAGATGACCAAAGTCATTTTCCATCCCAAAATCAAACCCCCGAGCAAGAAAAAAAATAACCAAGACAAGAAATCAAGTCCTGCTCACCTACAGAACGGATTTACTCCAGGGGTGAAAGGCTACCGGTCCGCTCTTACCTGTCGGGCGCCGTAGAGCCGGTCGCCAAGTTAGCGCGAGGCGCCGCCCACCCGCCCGGACGCCGCCATTTAGGTTCTTTTACCCTCTGCGCATGCGCAAAGCGTTCTGTACATTTGCAGAGGGTAAAAGAACTCAAATGGCGGCGTCCGGGTGGGTGGGCGGCACCTCGCGCTACCTTGGCGACCGGCTCTACGGCGACCGACAGGTAAGAGCGGACCGGTAGCATTTCACCCCTGATTTACTCTCAGGGAAACTGACAGATCAGGAAATTTTCAGGGACCTGAGTTACAGCTGAATATTTACACGGCCACATTATTCTAGTTTTTTATTGTTATTTTTTCTCCTAAAAGATTTCAAATAGATTTTCAGTTGAATTGAATAGCTTATATGTTATATTAACAGTGGAAAAAATTCTGAAGCGATTTATCTTGGTCTTTTTCATCCATTTTTTTTTGCATCTACTCTTCTTCCTCCATCCGTTTTCTCTTTCAGTTTCTCTTTCAGAAATGGACCCTAATGAACTGCTGCGGCCATCCAGTGACAGACCCCAGAACATCCTTAGAGATCCCTGGAAAGTGACAGTGTTTGTCTTTGGGGTCTCTGTATGGTTTGGCCTCTGCGTTCAAGGTGTTGCAAGCGTCACCAGAACCACCAGCTGAAGATGAGGAGGCGGCCTCCATCACTGTGGAACCTCCGAATCCATCAATCCCAACATCACCATAATTGATGGAAGACGATGTCATCCAGTGACAGACCCCAGAACATCCTTAGAGATCCCTGGAAAGTGACAGTGTTTGTCTTTGGGGTCTATGTATTCATTGGCCTCTGCGTTTTTCTCCACCAGTGCAAGTAAGTTGCTCCTGATCAAGGGAGTGGCGTCACCACAACCTGGGGAGCCCTAAGGTACCGAAAGCCCCCCAAAATGTTGGTGGAACTAACAGGAGAAAACATAAAATCCCTCAGGGCTGGAAGGGACCTTGGAGGTCTTCTAGTCCAACCCCCTGCCTAATGGTTTTCCAATCTTTTCTTGAAAAGTTCCAGTAATGGAGCCCCCATTAAGAAGAAGCTTTATTATTGTTGTTCAGAAAACAATGTACCAGTCAGTTATATTTTATTCTTTTTTTCTTCAATCCCCAGAAAAAGGTGTTTGCAAGTGTCACCAGAGCAACCAAGTGAAGATGTTGAGGCGGCCACCATCACTGTGGAACCCTACATACCTGAATCCATCAACCCCAACATCAACATCATTGATGAACGAAGGATGTCGTACGTTCTACCTTGCACAACAATGTGATGGTTCTCATAATGGGAGAAAACTGACAACCAAATTAGTTCAAACACTTATGAACTAATTTGGTTGTCAGTTTTCTCCCATTATGATGATATTATTATTTAATTCTTAGATGGATTCCATTCAAGAGGCAGAAAAACCCAGGTGACTGCTGTCAGTGGACAACTTGGAGGCTGTAAGAAGTGAGTGGACCAAGAACTTGACCAAAAGAAGAGTCCTAGCTGAAGGGAGAGGATTTGGGTTCTCTTGAGGTCACCTGGTGTCCTTGGTTGCTTTGGGTTTTAGGGTGGGGATGGCTGGCCTTGGAAGCTAAAAAGAAAGAGGAGTGGAAGCCTGGTAATTTTAAACATTAATTTGGTTGCTAAATTTTATTTATTGTTTCTTGCTTATTTATTATTTTATTATTAAAATATTAAATTGGTGGTTGTTTTGCCCCAGGATGAATTGCTGACATGGGTGAAAGCCGAAAACAACTGGAGCCCCATTTGGACCCCATCGGCATTGACAACCTCACCATCGGTCAATTGCCAAAGGCAGCTTTCCTTGGAACAGCTGACATCCAGTCCAAACATCTGGCTGACTGTGTAAAGAACCTCAATCCCCCTGTGAGGCAGGACCTTGACGTGGTTGTAGGGCTTGTGTGCTCTGAGGAAGATGAGGCTACACCTGAGGTTCAAGCATACTGGACAGGACTCATGAGAGGAATCGGACAAAGACTGTCCTTCCCATAAACAATAGGGAGAAACATACATTACAGAAACCCAGATTGGCTCTCTAGTTGCCCAGGTCAGGAAGGACCGTGCCAGGGGTTCAAATTCCTGGACATCTGGTGGAAAATGACCTGCAGGACTCAGGACTGCTGGCTGAGCATCCAGGCCAGCAGCTGCTGAACAACTGGAAGGAAAGTGTTTTTCCAACTCTCCCCAAGATGGCATCCAGGCTCAGCAGGTTTTTATTCCCCTGCTCCTGGTTTCCTCACCTGAATTGGTTCTTTTCTTCTCTTTTTTCTTTTTATGCACTTTTTTTATATAGCTTTATTTAGCTTTGAGGGCTTGTTTGTAATTTTTTTTGTTCATTTTTGGGAGGTTTTGAATAAAATAAAAAATTGATTTAAAAAAAAGAAATGATATGAGAAAAAGTACAAATGAAATCTTAATGAAAGATTCACATTGTAGCTGCCATCTATTTGTTATTATATGAAATAGGAGAGCTTGTTAAGTTCTACTGCTAAAAATTATATATTTTCCTACTGGATTTTACTTATGCACTCTATTAGGAAATCATAAATATTGTTCTAAAAGCTGGGTGGTATTTTTAAAACAACATCAAAGTAGCTTTGTCTAAGAGTTGATATAAATGTTGCATCACAAAATCCTATTTCTTCAACTATCCCGCCTGCATTAATGGCAATATAGAAGAATAGATGAGCAAGGACCAATTGCTATTCATACCTCCTCAATTTTATGAGGCATTAATTATCTTAATTAATTAACTTAATTATCAGGAAGTAGTTTACTTTGCAGAATCAAGGTATATCACCAGCATTCCACAAACTATTAAGGAAGTGTAATTATATGTAAAAATAAAGTATGGCACCAGGCTAGAAAGTGGGAGATCCTAAGTTCCAGTCCCACCTTAGTCATCAAAGCCAGTTGGGTGACTTTGGGTCAGTCACTATACCTACTACCTCACAGGGTTGTTGTTGTGAGGGGAAATAGAAGGAAGGTGTGTTTGATATGTTCACTGCCTTCAGTTATTTATAAAAAATAAGGTCGGATAGTAATAAATAAATGACCTTGAGGGACAGAGGGAGGTGCTGCTGCATAGGGAATGGTCAGACAAGGTGGGGGAGTCCCCAACTGCATAGCGGGCAGAGAAGGAACCTCAGAAAGGACCCTCCCTCACTTTTCAGGATTTCAAAAGCATTGGTGGGAGATTTGTACTTTCAGACATGCAAGATTCTCTCGATGTACCCTTCCAATAAAGTAAAGTTACCTCACTTGGTCATATCTCCTATCTGGTGTACCAGGGAGAAGATGGGGGGACTTGCTACCTTGTGTGTCAGGTGAGTCTGGCCAGAGCCGGATCTGGGAGCTCGGATGTGGCTGCTGCAGACTTTTGAGGTGCTTCTTCTTGTTTTTCCCTCATATTCTGGGGTGACTTTCTCCTTCAGTTGGCTGCAGTGGCTTTTCTCCACATGGTAACTGTAGTCCATCTCAGCCAGTTCATGCTGCAGACTCTGGAGGTGCTTCTTAAGTTCTGGCAGAAGGTTCCTCGCCTCTTTGAGGTCTTTCTCAGAGTCAGCCTTCTCTTGTTTGAGATGGACACTTGGCTAGTGACCTCATGCAGTTCTTTGTGGAGTTCTTCAATGCATTTCACCAAAGATTCGTTCTCTAGCTCTAACTGATGGCATGATCTTCTGCAGGTTTTCTGCAGGTCTTCCGCTGTGGTCTTAAATTGATCCACTTTCTCCTGGAGACAGCTGTGCTGATCTTTCATCCATCAATTGTCTTTCTGGAATTTCTGGGTCTGAAAGTCAAAGGAGTCGCTCAGTTCATCAACCTGGAGGTTGGGACCATCAGTGGTTGCTGAGAGATCGTCCAAGGATATTGAACGTATGACCATTTCTTCTTTGTTGCTGACCTGTTTGAAAAATGGAGAGACACAGTCACATCCTCTCTCAGTTCAGGGCCAATTTTCCTAACCTGCCTTCTCCACTCTGGCTTTTTCCTAAAGTTTTGGAGTCCATCATTTTCTCTAGCATGAGATGCAGGAGGAGTGAAGAACCAACAATCTGCAGAGGGGTCTCCTGCCAAAGGGTCCTTTAGATATAATCTACCCAGATCTGTTCTCAACTAAAAACCACCAGGTTCAAAATATCATATTTGAATGCAGAGCAAACGCCCTGGAGAAGTCTGCCATGCTGGGAAAAGTGAAGGAAGGAGAAGAAGAGAAGGATCACCAGTAAGCAGCTATAGTGGGGATGGGGGAAGGTTGGGAGACCCGAAGGACCAGGTTGGGGACAGATCTCCATGGAGAAAATCAATCCATGGGCATCAACATTCAACTTGAATCCATCAATCAGTCAATCAGTCAATCAGTCAATCAGGCAGGCAGGGAGGCAGGCAGGCGGTTAACTTACAAGGTCCCTTTCAGCTGTAGGCTTCTATTGTGTACTTCCTTTTCATTGTTGCCTTAACCTACAAACAGAGAACAGATTAGGGTTAATACAATCAAATGACAATAGCCTACAGTAGGGGTGTCAAACTCAATTTCATTGACAGGCCGTATCAGGGTTGTGTTTGACCTCGGGGGCCGGGTGGGTGTGGCCAGGGTGGGCATAGCCAGCTGGACATCACTCGTGTCAGGGGCATCCCTCCCAGGCTCTGTTTTCGGCAGCGACAGCCTCCTGCAGCGCAGCACTATGCCAGTGAAAACGGAGCTCGGAAGGGCCCTACTGAACTCCATTTTCACTGGCAGATCACTGCAGGAGGCCGTCACAGCCAAAAATGGAACTTAGTAGGGCCACTCACGGCCCTTCCAAGCTCCGTTTTCGCTGTTCGCTGTTCACTGTTTCCAGAGTGGCCCTGCGGGTCAGATCTAAGCACCGCGCGGGCCGGATCTGGCCCGCGGGCCTCGAATTTGATACCATTGGCCTAAAGCAGGCATTAAATTACAGTATAACTACTTTGTGTAAAAACCAAAAACTTGGCGCCTTTAAGGCATGGATGGTCTTCAACTCCCAGAAATCTGCATGCTGGCTAGCTAGAGAATTCTGGGGGTTGAAGTCCCTCCATTGCCTTAAAGGGGCCTAGTTTGAGAAACACCAACATCATCCCTCAATACTGATCTCTCTTCAAACTATCCTGACTTCCCATTTGATTCCGAGTCCAACTCAAGGGATATCATTGCTCAAAAACCTCCAAAGGAATCGGTATCATCTCTCATTCTATTTGGCCGTTTTTGTATTGCTATGATTTCTGATAATAGGAAAAGGTGATGACCATTGCAATTAAGACCCCTCCCCCAAGTACTTACGAGTCCCATCTCAGCCACGAAAGCCAGGTGGGTGACCTTGAGCCCGTCCCTCTCTCTGCCTTCACAAGGTTGTTCAGGTGGGTATGAAGGAATCTTAGGTATGTTCACTGCCTTGAGCTATTTAGAGAAATAATAAAGGTGGTATAAAAATCCAAGTAATAAAAAATGAAAATAAATGAATACTCTAGTTGCCAGGCCAAGGGTGTTTGGGAAATAACTACTCTCTGGCCAATGGAATCACAATTTAGGTTAATTTCCCCAAATCGTTAAGCAGGTCAATCTCTAGCTTTGGGGTCACAATGACCATCCAACTGGGACTTTCCAAAGCCAATTTTTTGGTCCCTAAACGTTGCAGGTTTTTCCTAGCGCACTTCACCACCAGCCAGCAAGCCCCAGCCCCTTTCTGGAGACAAGGACCTTCGACATGATGGATCAGGAGTTTGGTCACAGGTATGGATGCTGCGGACACGGCAGGTATCAGCATGTCTGTCGTGTATGGTTGAACCCACTTCTCTCAGCTCTCCCCCTAGTTCTGCCTTAAAGGGAGGGGTCTCTCCCTTCTGAGGAGCCCAGGCGAGGGAGACCCTGCGATGCCCCCAGTGCCAGCCATCCAATCCAGCCACTTTCCAGGGATTTTGAGCAGAGCCTCCATTATGTGGTCCAGACTCCCCAAGGATGCTGGAGGTTGCCATGGCTTAGGAGGAGCCTCTGAGGTCACAAGCCAAGGCTCTGATTGGCCTGGACCTGAGATTTGAAAAATAACCACCAACTGGCTGCCTTCACCTGGGGGCGTGGCTTATCCATTGATGAGCCGACTCTGAAGGGGCTTTGAACCCCGAATTCGCTTCAGCCAGAGCGGCTCCCTCTGAAGGGGGAACCTTCGGTCGCCTGGAGAGGTCGGGGAGCCCCACATTCTGCCCCTTCTTTGGGGGTGGAGTCCAGATTAAAATGTTGCCTCTTGGATCTGGAATCTGGTATTAGAGATCCAGAGAGTCCAGGTTTTCCTCTCCAGGGGAGATGAAAGGGAAATACGTATAAAAGATCAGCTATTATCCATATTCAGAAGGCCTTGTGAGAATGGGCCTAAAGAAACACCTGGGTCTTTGCCAGCTTTAGCTGTCCAACTTACTGCCTGCATTAAAGGCCAGACTGCAGGCTGCCCCTACAGGCAGTGAGAGGGACAGCTAAAGCATGGTAAGACCCAGCGGAGGAAGGACCCTGAGTGCTGACTGTGGAATTCTGGGAGTTGAAGTGCACTCATCTTCAGGTTGCTAAGGTTGAGAAACATGCTCTAGTAAACCCCGCACTGGGCATTGGAGGGATCACCTCTGAGGTCTCTTTCAACTCCATTTGTCCATTATTCTAAATGCTTACATCTTTATGGAGGGCAAAAGAATCCTCTCAAAAAAGGGATTTGGGCAACAAAATGGAGGATGCGGGGTCTTTGCAAGCTTTAGCTGTCCATCTCACTGCCTGCGGAGGCCAGGTTTGACTTAAAGGCCAGACTGTAGACTGCCCCCTACAGGCAGTGAGAGGGACAACTAAAGCTGGCACAGGCCCCGCAGTGTCCTCCATTTTGTGACGGGAATCTCTAGTACAGCGGTTCTCAACCTGTGGGTCGCGACCCCTTTGGGGGTCGAACGACCATTTCACAGGGGTCGCCGCGCGCGTTAGCCCGCCATCTTGGTGCCACTGTCACTGCAGGGGTGAAAAGGTCCCGGTTCGGCCGTGCCTGCGGGTCGCCGGACAGCTGGTAGCCCGGACGCCGCCATTTGGGTTCTTCTACCCTCTGCGCATGCTTTGCATGCGCAAAGCATGCGCAGAGGGTAAAAGAACCCACTACAGGCAGTGAGAAGGGCAGCTAAAGCTGGCACAGGCCCTGCAGCATCCTCCATTTTGTGGCGGACTGCTCTAGTAGAAAGAGGGAAAGCTGGCAAAGGAGGAAACTGGATGTAGCCAGAATTGTGTTAGTGGTGTTGTTGTTTTTGCTTTTCATCCTTTTTAAAATTGTTCTGTGTGTGAAACCTTATACTTTTTGCCGCTTTTAATAAAGTCGATCTTGGTTTAAACCCTGGCGTTTCCCCCTGGCCTTCTTGCCCCCTCCTCAGGCTGGCTGAGCTCCTGACTCCCAAAGCCCGAGCTGGATGGGGGAGGGTCTCCCATCGATCCCGTCCTGGGTCCCCAGAGGGCTGGTGGGGGGGAGAAACTGGGAGGGGGATCATGGAGGGAGGGGGTGGCAGAAGGGGAAAAATGGGCCAGGGGCTCTTCCCCCCCACACACACAGACGGGGGTCTCAGAAGTGAAGGGCCTCCGAGGAGGGGGGGGTCAAACCCGAAGTCATTCTTTCTTTCCCTAATTTCATGGGGGTTTGAAGGGGGACCCTGGAGACTGGAGGGTCACCAGGGAATCAAGGATTTTTCCTTCTCTGTTATAAAAAGAGTATTTCTCGCTCTTGTCAGCCAGCAGAGGAGACACACACACACCAACCAAAGAGTTTTCATTTTATTCCTAGCAACTGGGAACAACGGAGAGGTGAGGTGTGGCCAGGGCAGAAAGGCAGCGGAGAAGCAGGGGTGAAATGTGAACATTTTCCCTACCGGTTCTGTGGCCGTGGCTTATTTTGTGGGCATGGCTTGATGTCTGGTGGGCGTGGCTTGGGGGTCAGGTGACTTGTTAGGCATGCTTTGTGGTCATGTGACCGGATGGGCGTGGCTTGGTGGTCAGGTGACCAGGTGGGCGTGGCCAAGTCAACGTCACTTCTTTGCCCTTTTTTGACCTACAAAAAGAAAATATACCAATTATTTCATGCAATTAATAATTAAATAAGATTAAACTAAGCATACAAAACAATAAGAGGTACACAAATACTTACATAAGAGCAATAAAAGTGTTGTCTTTCATGTCGCGCTTCTTTGCACCAATGCTAACGGCCTACAAAAAGAAGATATACCTTGATATACAAATTTAACCATTTAATATTTAAGTAAGAATAAAAGAAGTACACAAAACAATAAAAGAGGTACACAAATACTTACATAAATGTTAGTTGTCTTTTGCTTTATCTTTCAGTTGTTTGAGGTATTTCCAGCTAGGGTCGTCAGGGACACTCTCCTCACTTCCACTTTTCTTGCCCTTGATGCGCGGATCATTGGCTGAGTGATGTTCTCTGAGCCACCTTCTCACTGCAGGAGCAGGGTCCCATTTTGAAAGAGGTAGGCCAGTAACGCTGATAGTCATGAGGTTTACACTTTACACACAACAACACAACCATACAACTGGCTCACACACCATGCAAAAGCAGCTGTACTGACTCACACACCATGCAAAAGTGCACTGCTGCAACAGATTTAACAGATTTACAGAGTTGGAAGAAGGGACCTTGCAAGGTCATCTAGTCCAACCCCCTGCCTAAGCAGCATTGCAAAAGCACACAAAATGGACCCTGCCATAAGCATGAGCCTCACAGAGCAACAAAGAACTGGAAAAAAAAAACGTTTACACTTTATACACAACACACAACAACACAACCACACAACTGGCTCACACACCATGCAAAAGCAGCTGTACTGACTCACACACCATGCAAAAGTACACTGCTGCAACAGATTTAACAGATTTACAGAGTTGGAAGAAGGGACCTTGCAAGGTCATCTAGTCCAACCCCCTGCCTAAGCAAGCATTGCAAAAGCTTTAAATGGCTATGGCTACTATTTTTTTAAAGCAAAAAAAAAAAAAAAGGAAAAATAACCAAATGAAAAAAAAAAACAGGGAGAAAAAAAAAAAGGTTACTTACCCAATTGAAGGAACAAGCCAGGCAGATTAAGTTGCTCTCCCAGCAGATGGATTGAACAATTGCTTGCAGAGCAGATGGATTACAGGCTGCAATCCAGACAAAGCAATCCAGACAAAAGAGCCGAGGTGGCACAGTGGTTAGAGTGCAGCACTGCAGGCTACTTCAGCTGACTGCTAGCTGCAGTTCGGCGGTTCAAATCTCACCGGCTCAAGGTTGACTCAGCCTTCCATCCTTCTGAGGGGGGTAAAATGAGGACCCAGAGTGTTGGGGGCAATATGCTAACTCTGTAAACCGCTTAGAGAGGGCTGTAAAGCACTATGAAGCGGTATATAAGTCTAAGTGCTATTGCTATTGCTATAAAGCAAGGCAGGCGTTGCGACCAGCGGCTCAGGATTCAGTCCCAAGAGCGAAGATAAGCAAGCTGGAGGCTGGGGGGGAAGGTGGGTGGTTAGCTAGGCTGCAAAAGCTTTAAATGGCTATGTCTAACAAAAACAATTCCTAAAAAAAAACCCAAGGGAAAAAAAAACCCCCGATTTACTATTTTTTTAAAGCAAAAGAAAAAAGTTACTTACCCAATTGAAGGAACAAGGCGTCCGGGGGAGGTGAGGCGTCGGCAAAGCGAGTACCTGTGCCCGTGTGGCAAAGGGGAACAAGTTATATAGGCCGGGGGTGGGGTGGGGTGGGCTGGAAGCGCCCAGCTGAGTGGCAGGGAAAGCGGCCATTTTTATAAAAAAAAATTAAAAAAGGAAAAGCAGCGAGCAGGAAAAGCGGCGAGCGGGCGGGCAGGCAATTGGGTGGACATGGGCGGCGGGGGCCCGGGGCCCGGACCGGTTCAGGGGCGTGGCCAGCCAGCCATTGCTACCGGTGCGCTGAACCACTGGTGCCAGCCCTTAGCGGTCCGCACGATCCGGTCCGAACCAGGAGCATTTCACCCCTGCTGAGAAGTCACTAACTGCCTCTGATCATATCCATATAACATGCTTAACATGGTCACTCTACCTATGGCTGCATTCACACTTGCAACACTTAATCATGGTTTGTTTTCTGAGGTTGAACCTGCTGGCCAATGAGTCAATGAAACATGGGAATCCAAAGTATATTAATTCAGGGGAGACATGTTGAACAATCAATTATAACTGAAAATAAGCTGGAGACACTTTTCTTCCTACAAGGATCACACAACACACTTCACCAAGTGTGGGGAAACGTTCTCACAGCCACCCTGAGACCAAACCCAGGTTTAGGTGCAGCCTCTTGAGAGCCGACAATGAACCACTGATGACCACAGCCGCCCCTCCCCCTCTCCCCTGGGGTCTCCTGGGGGGAACCCAGAAATCAGGGTGGGCTCATTTCTGACTGAAAAGGGGCTTCCTCCCCTCTGGGCCCATCCAGGCTTCAGGGAGACACGGCAGAGACCCTCATGGAGAAGAGAAGCCCCTTTTATGCACCAGCCTGGCCTTCGAAAGACACAGCTTGAACCCAGAGCCACCAAGGATCTTATAGCCAGGCCCTGAGAGGAGAACCTGGGATAGGGGCCATCCTCTGCTCCTCTCAGTAAGGAGGGACCTGCCTATTCCTTCATATCCCCCCCCCACTCAGCCCCCTCCCCCAGTTCTCCCGTCTAGGCAAAGGTGGACACATCAGTGAGATAAGAGACACAATCTGTGAACAATGGATCGAAATAAACCAGGGACGCAGGTGCCCCAAGAGCAGCTTCAAAGCACTCGGAGGCTTTTTAGGAAAGGGGTTCACCCCACAGCCTCAGATGGGAATGTCCCACCCAACCAAGTACATGCACACAACTGGGGGGGGCATCATGGGGCTAGAAATCAGGTTGCACCATCTTGGCTTTGGGAACTATCTCCACCTTTGTAAGCCCCCAGAGTTACCCTGGCAGAAGATGGGCGACCAATAAATTTGATTAATAAATTAATAAATAAATCTCAGCTTCAGACCTTACAGTCCATTTTTTATTTAATAAACCAGAAAGAAACTTCAAAATACAAAGAATCTTAGCATCTTATATCAATACAGAAAGACAATACAGAAAGTGTCAAGGAAAAGTAACTATTCAGCCAACCATGTAGCCCACAGGCTGTCACTTTCCTGCCTCTCATCCCAAAATTGATATGGCTAGAAAAGGTGGGAAAGGACATTTCACTTCGGGCACAACGGATTTTAAAATCAACTGCAATTTAAGATTAATATATGAAATTCTGATATAAAAGAACATCCCAAACAGGGCCTACTCTTAACATTAGGCAGAGGTCAAGGTTACTGAGGGCCTCCTTGTCATTAGAAGACAGGCAACACTAGAGTTAAATGGCATTAACGTAGAGTGGCACCAAACTCCATACATCT
>QLTV01003673.1:212927-239144 GCA_003457575.1 Thermophis baileyi | reverse complement strand
CGGGTTCATCCAACCGGCAAAGTCGCGGATCGCCGCCCCCGTACTCTTCAAAGAGAAGAAAGACGGGGGGGGGTCAGATTGTGCGTTGACTTTTGTGGGATCAATGCTGTGTGCATGCAAAACACCTACCCCCTCCCTCTCATGAAGGACTTGCTAAACCACTTGTCCAAGGACAAGATATTCACCAAGTTAGACTTGAGAAAAGCTTACTACCGCATAAGAATCAGGGAGGGGAATGAATGGAAGACCGCTTTCAACTGCCCGTTGGGAAGTTTCCAATTCAGAGTCATGCCCTTTGGACTGCAAGGGGCCCCTGTGGTCTTCATGCAATACATCAACGAGGTCCTCCACTCCCATCTGTACAAGGGGGTGCTCGTTTATTTGGATGACATTCTCATCTTCAGTGAAACACTAGAGGAGCACATGAAGCTAGTGCGACAAGTCTTAAAAAAACTTCTGGCTGCCAAACTCTACGCAAAACTTTCCAAATGAGAATTCCATAAAACCACCCTGGACTACTTGGGGTACCGCATCTCCAGTGAGGGAATAGAAATGGATCCAGGAAAGATGAAAGCAGTACTAGATTGGCAGCCCCCACGCACTCACAAGCAACTACAAAGTTTTTTGAGCTTCACAAACTTCTATCGGCAATTCATCCCATCATTTGCCGACACAGTGCCTAGAAGGGGGCAAGATACCGTTCGAGGTATGGACAGATCATAAAAACCTCGAGGCCCTGAAAACCCCCAGGAAGCTCTCACCTAAACAGGTGCGCTGGGCACAATACTTCAGACAATTCAAATTCGAACTGAAGCACATCCCAGCTGGAAAGAACCTACTGGCTGATCCAGAAAGCCACAATACGACAGCCAAAGAGAAGAAGAAGTCCACTCGGTCATTCCCCCCCTCACCAGAGGAGCCAGCAGGCAGTCCCCACTCAGAGGGGGAACTAGTAGCCCCGGTCTCCACCAGGGGTCAAGCCAGATGACCGAGCGTGCGAAGCCAGGACCAGTGGACTGCAAAATTGAAGACCGCTCTGCCTAGCGACCCCTGGCTCAGCGACAACAAGGAAATCCTGACGATGAGGGAAGGCTTGGCCTGGAAGGGATCCAAGCTATATGTGCCTGCCAGCCTCAGGCTAGAAGTACTTCAACGAAGTCACGACTCCAAGCTGGGAGGACATTTTGGGTTCCTCAAGACCCTCCACCTAACACGACGACAGTTTTGGTGGCCAAAGATGAAAACTGAGGTGGAGGACTACATGAAAAGTTGCGCCACCTGCGCCACCAGGAAACATTGGCCAGGAAAGCCGCCTGGACTGCTGCAGCAAGTGGCGAACCCCAGCAATTGGGCAGAGCTGCTGCCTTTTGCAGAAGTAGCGTACAATAACGCTGTCCACAGCAGCACCGGACTAACCCCTTTCCAGATCACCAGCGGCCAGGAGTTCGTACGCATGCCAGAACTGCCTACCGAAGCTCCCACTTCAATGTCCCTAGCTGAGTGGATGGAAACATTGAGGAAAGGATGGGAAGATACCAAGAAAGCACTAACTGAAGCAGCGGAAGCCTATAAGAATCAAGCAGACCGGTACCGATCGCTCCAACCCCCCCCTTCCGAGTGGGGGATAAAGTTTTCTTGTCCACTAAATACATCCGATTGAGAATGCCCAGCAAAAAGCTGGGCCCAAAATTCTTGGGGCCTTTCCCCATAGTCAAAATTATCAACCCTGTCACTGTGCAGCTTGTATTACCAAGAATATTGGGGAAAATCCACCCAGTATTCAATTGCAGCTTACTAAAACCAGTGACTAAGTCCAATATCAGACCCCAATCCCAACCACCACCTCCCCCTGTAGTAATACAAGGGGAGACACATTATGAAGTGAAAAAAATCTTAGACTCAGAATATTTTAGGGGTCAATTACAATACCTAATCCATTGGAAGGGGTACCCTTTGTCCGAGTCCACATGGGTAAAAAGTTGGAATGTAAAAGCTGCTAGGCTAATTAGGCAATTCCATGAGAAATACCCGGACAAGCCAAAGGGTCCCCCTGGGGGGGGAGGGGTGGTTAAGAATGCTGAACTAACCCCCTATGCGATTTCTCTCTCTGTTTTGCAGGACATGCTCTTTTCTTGAGGGGAGGCCGCCTGTCAGACCGAAACCATATTTTATTAGAGACTTTGGCCTGCCACACTTGATGCTTTAGAATGTTCGCTTGCTGCGGGAATTTTGGAGGGGCTGTTGCATGAGTTAGATATGTAGCCATAACAAATTCCTTTAGATTCTCAAGGTTATCCTTTGTCTAGCACCTGCTAAGAAGCTGATGGGAGTAACGAAGAAGATTGGTTAACGTGATGAACTTGTGGGTGTGGGAACAAGGGAATTGATCTTTCAACTGGGTGGAGAAACCCTCGTGGCTTCAGATTCGGGTTTCTCACAGCCGTACCAACATGGCTCTGTTAATAAATTGGAACTTTGAGGAATGCATTGCCTCGGACTCTGATTTAATTTTAGATGCTATTTGGAACCCTGACAAGCTGCAGGAGAAATCATCCCAGAGCGAGCTGTCAATTCCTGGAAGCAATTTGCCAAAGTTGCGAGAGAAAAGGACACATTGCAAAAGTTTGTCGAGCCAACCAACCAGCCAACCAACCAGCCATGGTCGCAAGCTAAGGTCACAACTAGACAGGCTACATCCAAGTTACAAGACCGGGGCACCCATCAATTTGACCAGCCAGACCTGGTCATTTAGCATAGGAGACCTAGTCCATGCCCATAACTATGCCGGGGACCCATCCTGGGTCCAGGCCAAAGTAATTACTATTACCAGTCCCTGGTCCTACGAAGTGGAACTAGAACATGGGAAAATTTGGAGGAGGCATATAGATCAACTCCGGGGCCGAATAGGGAACCCTAGTTTTAGACAACCAGAAGATACACCAACCCAAACAGCTTCCAAAACATCCATAGAACCAGAAGATACTCCGCCCCGAACGGTTTCCAAAACACCCATAGAATTCGACCTACCACCTAATGAACCAGATACACTGTACTCAAACCCAAGCAGGCAACACACATACACACACCTGAAGAGCCATGAGTCCAGTGAAGAGTGCATGGAGAGTCGGTTCGGGCGGAGTCAGCAACGCCCCAGGAGAACTTCCAGGCGATTCCATTTGCTGACTCCAGAGCAGAAGCAGGCCTGACTGCCCAGGCCACCGCCGCTGGTACAACTGAGCTGCGCAGGTCAGGGTGTACCCACCAACGCCCCGCCAACCTGTGTGATTACGTGAGTTGAGCCTATTGGATTGGTTAACACCATTCCAGAGGGGAGGGGTGTTAAATATGTAAATAGGGAGTGAAGCCTTGAGCAAAGGTTTCACTCAGGTCCGGTCTCGAAAGAGACATTTGCATACCCGGCGCTCATTGGTCCATTCGAGTGGCGGGAAAATAAAGAAATGTCAGCAGCTGGGCTGCCTGACAGGATCCTTTAAAAGAAGGAGCTGTCGGACATGGGGGTCGAACAACCAGTTCAGCCTGCAAATAAAGAGCTGAAGTTACTACTCTGAGTCCTGCCTCTTGATTCGACTCCCAACTTAACACTATGGTTCATTTTATTTGTCCCCTGATCTAGAATGTCCCCTATAACTTATCAATTGCATCAATTATATTTTGTTAATAGATAATTGGTCCATTCGAGTGGCGGGAAAATAAAGCAATGTCAGTGGCTGGGCTGCCTGACAGGATCCTTTAAAAGAAGGAGCTGTCAGACAGCCAGCCAAGAAGTTTTACCCAGCCTGCAAATAAAGAGCTGAAGTTACTCCTCTGAGTCCTGCCTCTTGATTCGACTCCCAACTTAACACTATGGTTCATTTTATTTGTCCCCTGATCTAGAATGTCCCCTATAACTTATCAATTACATCAATTATATTTTGTTAATATATATTTTGCCAATATATGGTGGAGAAATTTTTCTGAACTTTTGTTTTTGATTTTTTAAGGTAAAGAGAGGGGAGGGGTGTTAAATATGTAAATAGGGAGTGAAGCCTTGAGCAAAGGTTTCACTCAGGTCCGGTCTCCAAAGAGACATTAGCATACCCGGCGCTCATTGGTCCATTCGAGTGGCGGGAAAATAAAGCAATGTCAGTGGCTGGGCTGCCTGACAGTATCCTTTAAAAGAAGGAGCTGTCGGACAGCCAGCCAAGAAGTTTTACCCAGCCTGCAAATAAAGAGCTGAAGTTACTACTCTGAGTCCTGCCTCTTGATTCAACTCCCAACTTAACAGTATGGTTCATTTTATTTGTCCCCTGATCTAGAATGTCCCCTATAACTTATCAATTACATCAATTATATTTTGTTAATATATATTTTGCCAATATATGGTGGAGAAATTTTTCTGAACTTTTGTTTTTTATTTATGAAGATAGCAGTAACACCTGTTTTTCTAAATAAGCATATTTTGATGTTAGACAACTGCAGAAGAAAGATTCAAATGTGTAAAGATTAAATGGAATTTTAAAAAAAGCTTTCAAATTTTAAAATTCCTGGATGTTCCCCTTTTAGTTCCATCCTTCCCTGCAGAATAATGAGTTTTGCAATATTTCTGATAAGGAACTGTGTATGGATCAAAATGGAGATGTAGCAGCAGATCTGGCAATCGTGAGCTGGTTGATTCTCCCCAAAGAGGATCCCATCGAACTTCGAATGGGGATTTTGGAAAGACAGACACTTACCATCTACCAAAGAGCTCTTTCACGGCTAAAGCTGCTCAACAAGGTGGGAGAAATTTTGGTGTCTCTCCTCTTTTTTCCAAAGGTTTAGGCCCCATTTCATGTGGACTAAGCCTAGTTTCCAGGGTCAATGACCTTCACTTAGAATTGAACATGGGGAGTAGAAACCTTATAGCTTTCTTTCTATAGACCACTTGGGAGGCTTCAGCACTATCGACCAAGGTGTTCTTCAGATACTAATAATATTGAAGGCTGTTTTGAGCTGATTCAGCCATGTCCAACCTGGGTTGAGAAACCCTCAAGTTTCTCAATGGTTGTGTTGTTAATAGCCTCAGGTTTGCTTGTTCCTTTTTCCTTAAACAGCAAAGCAGAAGGGAATTCTGTTGAACAGTCCCTGAATTGAGGATTGGACTGAAGGAGATGAAATTGGATCATGGCTGGATGGAGCTCCTGGTGGTCCCATTGGGAGAGAAGCTTCATCTTGTCCTGCTTAGGGAAAGGCCATTGGGAAATGGTTCCCTGAAAGGGCAGGTCCAGGGTCTGTGATGGTTTTAAGTAGTCCAGCCCTGGTCAAAGTTAGCCATATCTGTCTTTCACCCAAATGCAGGGAACAATTCAGCGGTGGGTTGCTCCCGGTTTGCCCAGGTTCAGGCGAACCGGTAGCAGCGGCGAGAGGCTCCACTCACTCGCCCAGACATCATCAAAAGCGCTCTGCGCATGAGCAGAAGCTTCTGTGCATGTGCAGTAGCGCCGCACGCTACCGACAGTGAACCGGTAGCGCCGGGATTTAAAGCCCACTACTGGAGCAATTGAACTTCTGCCCCTAGGAAGGAGGTCCAAGACTTTCAGTTCCCATAAAATGACAGTGACCAGTGAGATATTCCCTTGACCCAGAAACCTGAAACACTGAAACACAACTTTGATTCAAAGAAAAGGTTTTCCTGATATCAGAAATAAAGAGAAAGATTGTGACTGGAAATGCTACTTAGATGTGGAGTTTGGCTCTTAAGAGGGCTCATCATGTGAAAACCCCTTGAATGGCCTTGTTTAGCTTGAGTGTTAGCCACCTTCAGTCCCTCTGGCTGAAAAGGAGTCTCCCAATTTAACTAATATTAAATGTGCGTCTGTCTTTCCAGGCCAGTTGGAGTCTCCTAATTGCAGTTCTTCAACACAAAGGACTTTTTCTTGGATAACTGGATGGGCCTTAGAAATATCTCCTTCTGACCCAGGACTCACACTCATGTCCCATCTGTTGCAGCCAAAGATTGGCCACTTAATCTTTTTCAGGGACATGCTCTCATGATCTCCCCTCAATCTCACTAAAGTTCTAGAATCTATGCAGAAACCTTTAGTCTTAATAAAGGAGAATATTTGTAGCTCAGGGATGACACGAGGGCTCCTTGGTGCTCTCTGAACTTGTTTTTTTGCAGACATTTCATTACCAAAATAGGTAAAATTATCAGCTATAATTTATGAGGAATTTTTCCTTTATCTCTTAACTGGGAGACTGTTTTGAACTTGTGTCAAAGGGGAGCAGCTTTGCAAGGCTTTCTGTAGTCCAGAAGAAACCTTTCCAGAAATTTCCTTTTTAATCACATTTTATTCTACTTAAATAAATCTAATAACAATTTAACACATCTTTGACAACAAATGTATTCAAAAAATTAATATAAGTAGATCATCCTAACCATGGATAGATGAAGAGTGGAGGAATACATTTTAATACAGCCATGAGGTGGAACCAATTGTTTGTCACTTAATGCTTGAATCTTTTGTCAATTCCATCCCTTCAGACTTTATTGCAAGGTGTTATGCCAGAAGCAAAAGGGAGGAACTCAGTGGTGAGTTTCAAAAACCTTTCCTTTCCTTCTATTGCTTTATTAAATCTAATAAAATAACAATTTAATAAATCTTTGACAACAAATGTATTCAAAAATTTAATATGAGTAGATCATCTATGGATAGATGAAGAGTGGAGGAATGCATTTTAATACAGCCACGAGGAGGAACCGATTGTTTGTCACTTAATGCTTAAATCTTTTCTCAATTCCATCCCTCCAGACTTTATTAAGTAGAAAAGTCCTTTATTATTGCAATGTGTTATGCCAGAAGCAAAAGGGAGGAACTAAAGAAAGAACCTGCCAGGGTCACATCTCCTACACCTGTTTGGAAGGAGTCAGAGATTTCATATTTACCTAAGTGAAGCCTAGAATCTACTTGTCTAATGTCCATTTCTACCTCCATTTTCCATGGATGGTGAGTCCTAATATGTTTTCTTTGGCATATCTATTTTTTTCTTCTTAGTCTCTGCCTCATTCCAAATGTGTGGAAAATTGTCATCCTGGATTTGTCAAGAGGGCTCGAGAAGGAGAGCCAGTTTCCTGCTATGACTGCATTCCTTGTCCAGAGGGGACCTTCTCCACTCAGGAAGGTGGGTGACCCCAGAGGAAAGGAAGGCCTGGTGGAAAGGGATTTATCCAGAGCATTTTGATGAAAGTGCAAATTAAAACATACATTGAAGCTCAACTCTTATTTTTGTTTATTCAAAATGCACTAGAAATCCTCCAATTTCATATTCCTTAGCTATAAAGGTATTAAAAAATTATATTATCATTTTTTCCCTCTGGAATGGTTAAGCAACATATTTTAAAAATGTCCCTGGAATCATGCATTGTCCAAAAAAGATATTTCTTGAAATGTAAAAACCCCCACCCAGAATATTAAAGAAATATTGCTTTTTGGCTTTCTCAGATACAGGAGAATGCACCAAGTGTCCAGATGATAAATATCCAAATGAGAACAGAGTCCAATGTATCCCCAAAGTTATAACCTTCCTGTCTTACGAAGAACATCTGAGCATCATCCTGGTCTCTTTTGCCCTACTCCTGTTCCTAACCACAGGGCTTGTTTTAATCATCTTTATTAAATACCGAGAAACTCCCCTTGTCAAAGCCAACAACTGGGACCTCTCCTACATCCTCCTGGTCTCCCTCCAGCTTTGCTTCTTGTCTTCTTCTCTCTTCATTGGTCAACCAAGAAAAGCCACCTGCCTTCTCCGTCAAACAGTCTTCAGCCTCATCTTCTCAGTTGCCGTTTCTTTTCTCTTGGCTAAAACCATCATGGTGGTGCTGGCCTTCCTGGCCACAAAACCAGGAAACCGAGTGAAGAGATGGTTGGGGAAGAGCTTGGCCAACTCCATCATCCTGTCTTGTTCTGCAGTCCAAATTATCATCTGCTCCATCTGGCTGGGAGTTTCTCCCCCCTTCCCTGACTCTGACCTCCACTCCCAGCCTGGAGAGATCATCCTGCAATGCAACGAAGGGGCTGTTGTCATGTTCTACGTCACCCTCAGCTACATGGGCTTCCTGGCTTCACGGTGGCTTTCCTGGCCAGGAATCTGCCTGGGGCCTTCAACGAACCCAAGCTGATCACCTTTAGCATGCTGGTCTTCTGCAGTGTCTGGGTGACTTTTGTGCCCACCTACCTGAGCACCAAAGGGAAATACATGGTGGCTGTGCAGGTCTTCTCCATCCTGGCCTCCAGTGCTGGCCTGCTGGGCTGCATCTTCATCCCCAAGTGCTACATTATCCTTCTGAGGCCAGACCTGAACACAAAGGAGCAGCTTACAACCAGAAGAAATGTGGAAATGTGAGACAGAGGAATTTCAACTCCAAGCTATTCTCCATACATGAGTGGCAGTGGTGGGATTCAAATGTTTTTTACTACCGGTTCTGTAGGCGTGGCGTGGTGGGTGTGGCGTGGCTTGGTGGGCATGGCTTTGTGGGTGTGGCAGGGGAAGGTTACTGTAAAATCCCCATTTCCTCCCAATCAGCTGGGACGCGGGAGGCAGAGAATAGATGGGGGCAGGGCCAGTCAGAGGTGGTATTTACCGGTTCTCCGAACTACTCAAAATTTCTGCTACCGGTTCTCCAGAACTGGTCAGAACCTGCTGAATACCACCTCTGATGAGTGGGGCAATATTTTTTATTCAAATAAATAAAGGGTTACTGGAAATTGTGAGGAAACAAATTTCTTGGAGGAATGTGAATGTGTTAACAAAATAGAAATAAAGAGTTAATGCACATCACCTTTATGCCCTCTGGTTGTATATAGAGTTGCCTAATAAACGGTGTTCAAGAGTCGGTCTCCAGAGTCGTGATTCCCACAACTTAACAGTGGCAACGAAGGCTTTGGGAGCTGGAGAACAAAGATGAGCAAACTGAAGGCACAACAACCGAGCCAGGCGGAACAACGGAAGAAACCTCTGAGCGCACCTAAGAATGTCTGCGTTCCATCCACCAGCACCTTTCAATCCGGTGAAGGAGAAGTGGGAGAAGTGGGAGACAGTCTGTACCATGGCAGGTACTGCAAGCTATGCTCAAGACCCACTACGCTCCCACGCCATCTAAAGTCGTCCGACAATATGAATTTAGACAAAGGTTGCAGCACGAAGGCGAATCGATAAACCAATACATTGCCGCCCTTCATAAAACTGTGGGTCATTGCGAGTTCAGTGATCTGAATGACATCCTACTGGACCAACTAATCTGCGGCATCCGGGACATCCGACTCCAATGCAGACTCTTGGCCAGAACCAATCTGACATTGACTGTGGCATTGGACGAGGCCCAGGCTGCTGAATCATCCACCAAGGCTGCCGAATCACTACACAAATTTGCGGCCGCCACGACAGAGGCTAAGCCTCCAGCCACAGTGCACAATGGTGCCTATGAGGACTCTGACAGCAGCGAGGAAGAAGTCTGCCGCACTGAATGGAGGCGATCTTCTGATTGTGGGGACAAGCGTTTGGACTGCGCTAGCTGCAGTGGTCAACACCACAGATTTTCCTGCCATTTCCGTGACGCCGTTTGTAAACGGTGTGACAGGAAAGGATACCTGGCAAAAGTTTGCCAAGCCATTCTACCCGCGACTCGAGCGCCAGTTCCAGAGGCCACATGCAGCGAAGTGCCAAGACAAAAAAGGCGGGAAATTTGGAAACTGCGCCAGGAAGCCACCGCTGCTGGGGCGCCAGACACCTACCAAACTCGCATTGCCGGGCCAGCACTTCTTGCAAAGAAAAGCTGATTGTGATGGTGACCATCGAAGGGGCTCCTTGCGAGATGGAGGTAGACACCGGCTCAGCGGTGACAATCATCTCCTGGCAAGCACTGAAGCACACCATCCCGGGCATTCGACAGCGCCATCTGGAGCCACAACGCCTACGACTCTGTGACTATCAGGGAAACCGTATTCCCGTCATCGGTTCCGGACAGTTCCATGTAAAGTTCAACAGATCCGAGGGGCCATTGCAGCTAATAGTGGTCGGCGGCAACCTTCCTAGCCTCCTGGGCTTGGATTGGTTTGATGCCCTAGGATTGGGGATCACCGGCATCAATGCCATTGCCAGATCCGGGTTTGATGACCTATTCCAGGAGTTCCAGGACGTGTTTAGCCAGGACCTGGGCAAGTATGTGGGCACCACCATCTCCTTCAATTTGGACCCTAACGTCGCCCCAATCCCGTTAAAGCCTCGGCGGGTCCCATTGGCACTCAAACCAAAAATTGATCTCGAAATTGACAAACTAATTAAGCAAGGCATTTTGGAACCGGTCGACCATGCAAAGTGGGAGACCCCAATTGTGACACCCGTTAAAGGGGATGGCACCATGAGGATCTGCGCTGACTATAAGTGCACGATCAATAAGGCTCTGCAGCAGAGCGCCTATCCGGTGCCAATCATTCACCACCTCTTGCATTCTCTCGGCCCAGGCAATATTTTTGCTAAGCTTGACTTGGCGCAGGCATACCAGCAGCTGCCAGTAGATGGTGCTACTGCTGAGGCGCAAACCATAGTGACTCATAGGGGAGCGTTCAAGTGTCACAGGCTGCAGTTTGGCGTCAGCGTTGCCCCGGGATTGTTCCAGAGTGTAATGAAACAACTATTGCAGAATCTTCCCGGGGTGGTGCCATACTTTGACGATGTTCTGATTTCAGCCTGTGATGAGGAACAGCTCCGCTCCAGAGTTAGACTGGTCCTGTCAAAATTGCGCGCTGCAGGGTTTAAGGCCAAATGCAGCAAATGGGGGTCAGAGAGGTGGAATTCCTGGGCTACCGTATTGATGGACAGGGCATCCACCCTACCGAGAGCAAACTCCGAGCTATCCATGAGGTGCCAACACCAAAGAACCAGGGTGACCTTCAGACTTTCTTCGGTCTACTCAACTTCTACAGCATTTTTCTTCAAAACAAGGCGACAGTTGCTGACCCATTGCACAAACTGCTCACTAAGAAGACTCCCTGGGTTTGGGGACCGAAGGAAGCCGTGGCATTTCAGGCCGTAAAAAAACTGTTGACAGCTGACAGTTTCCTAATCCAGTACAATGCCACTCTCCCTTTAGTACTGGTCTGCGATGCCTCCCCATTTGGCGTCGGGGCTGTTCTGAGCCACAAACTCCCAAATGGGACTGAGGCCCCGGTAGCCTATTACTCCAGGACCCTGTCCAGTGCTGAAAGGAACTGCAGCCAACTGGACAGGGAAGTGTTGGCTGCAGTTGCCGGGGTCAAGCGGTTCCATGAATATCTTTTTGGGAGGGATTTTGAATTGGTGACTGATCACAAGCCGCTATTGGGTTTACTGGCTGGGGACTGCCCCACCCCGGCTGCTCTGTCTCCGAGGTTTACCCGCTGGGCCATTTTTTTGTCAGCTTACTCCTATAAACTCGGGCACCGGCCTGGCAGGAACATGGGAAACACCGATGCCACCAGCAGGTGCCTTCTGCCCAACCTGCTGGAGGACATTTCCCCGAAAGCCCCTGTGCTGCTGATTGATATTTCGGACTCAGGACTTGTCACATCTGCCGAGGTGGCAAGACATACGGCCATGGACCCCTCGTTCAAAACCATTTTGAATTGGGTGTGGAGGGGATGGCCCAGGGACCCGGTGGGAGCGAAGTTCAAGCCATTTCTGCTAAAGCAACACGAACTATCAGAACAGGGGGGCTGTCTATTATGGGGAGATAGAGTGGTGATTCTGGCCAGCCTGTGTGCCGGCATTCTCAGGACCTTGCATGTGGGCCATCTGGGGATTGTCTGGATGAAAGCCCTCGCTAGAGGCTATGTGTAGTGGCCAAACATGGACTTGGAAATTCAGGAGTGGGTAGCCAAGTGCAAACCGTGCCAAGAGTCATGGCCAGCTCCCCGAAGGACCCCAGTTCAGGAATGGGAAAAGCCCAAAGCTCCATGGTCTAGACTACACATAGACTTTGCAGGCCCCTTCCATGGCCAAACTTTCATGGTACTAGTAGACGCTTATTCTAAATGGGTGGAGATTTTCTTAATGGGCTCCACATCGGCCAAAGCCGTAATGAAGGTCCTAAGACGGTTGTTTGCCACACACGGCCTACCTGATGTAATTGAGTCCGATAACGGCCCACCGTTCACGGCCACCCAGTTTGAGGGATTTCTGGCAGATCTAGGGATTCGCCATGCACTCTCTGCGCCTTTCCATCTGGCGACAAATGGCCTTGCAGAGAGAGCCGTGAGAGCCGCTAAAGAAGCCCTAGGGAAGCTTGGCCCAGGGGATTGGCAAGCTAGAGTAGACACCTTCCTCCTCAGCCAACACATAACCCCTTGCGCAGCCACCGGCCGCAGCCCAGCCGAACTACTAATGGGCCGCAGACTCCGATCAGTCCTGGACCAGCTGCACCCAAATTATGCACCCCAGAAAACTAGCGAAACCGCACAACGCACCAGGTCCTTTAGCATCGGGGACCTGGTCTTTGCAAGAAATTATGCCGAAGGATCCCTATGGCTACCTAGAACAATAGAGCAAATCACGGGTGCAAAATCATATATAATTAGGCTAGTCAATGGGAAAGAATGGAAGAGACACATAGACCAAATTAGACGCCGATTAATGGAAAATACACAAACACCAGAAACTGAACAAAATTATACTCCTTCCTCAGCTAACTCAAGCCCGATGGAGCTGGAAGACTCACGTGTGGAACCAGGAGTCCAGCACCGATCAAACAGCGAACCGGTTCCCATGGAAGAGAGGGCCCCACCCAAAAGCTTCCAGGAGCTTCCAGGCTCAGACATCGGAGCAACAACAGACCTGTCCGCACAGGCTGCTGCCTCCACACCGACTGAGCTGTGCAGGTCAGGGACGCTCTGTCCCTGCCTACCTGCGTGATTACGTATGCCGCATGGATTGCTCCATCGAAGAGGGGAGGGGTGTTAAGTATTGACAGTTGACAACTCCCTATAAAAGGGCAGGCTGTCAGACAGAAGGTTGCTGGTTGTATATAGAGTTGCCTAATAAACAGTGTTCAAGAGTCGGTCTCCAGAGTTGTGATTCCCACAACTTAACAGAAGTGAATGGGCTTTTTCAAAAATATGTATGAGAGAAGCATTTTAACACACACACTTCCTGCTGCCCAAAACTATTTATATGCTTTTGGAGTTGCCATTGTTGCTAGCTAAGAATATTTGATTGTTGGCCCAAATTCATCTCTAACCTTCTGATTTTTCTAGAAAGAAAGAACTGAGGAAGAACTCCTGCAGGTGACTGATGTACAGAGACCAGCTGGTACCACTTAATAGCACAGAGTCCAAAAGAAACACAAGGGCAGACATTACAAAACCAGAAGACAAGAGAGAAACTGTTGAAGAAATGAAACCTCCAATGCTGCCATATAAACCGGAGAAGGAATGGCTGGAAGCTTCTGGGGAGAATCTCAAAGCCAAGACATCCACAGAATCCAGGCAAAGTATCCTGGGATGGCTTCTCTGAAAAGCCCGACAGAGGCTTCTTCTCAGCCATCAAGAGACTCCCTGGCAGGATGGCTTCTGGCATCCCTGGTCATCCTTCAAAAGGAAGGTCCTGGAGCTTCCGGGGTGGAAGTGAACAGTTGGCTGGATGTATCCATAATTCTTCTTCAAGGAAAAGGGACAGAAACACCTCTTTGAAATGTGCAGAAATGGCTGGAAGCATCTGCTCAAACCATTCAAGATCAACAGCAGTCCATGGTAGAGTTCCACACTCCATGCCTTGAGATGATTTTCCTCCGAGGGGATCCTTTGATGGGAAGTGAGGGATCTCCTCTTCCTTTTTCCACCCATCGAGCACTGAAAGGGCTTCTCCTCTTGGCTCTTTGGCTGCTGTTCTTCAGGCCTTTGAGGTCCCGATGGAGCTGGATATGACTCTCCTTCCAGGTCACGTCCAATTCCTTGCAGTCACATCAGATTTGGCTCTGAATAATTCTCATCAACTCCCTGATAAAAATAAAGAAAATCCCATTTAAAATACAAGAATGAGAGATCCGTCTATGTCAATTGTGTATTTGTGGCAAAGGTGGGATCGGATCGGTTCGGACCGGTTCGCCCAAACTGGTAGCGACCCGCTGGTGACGTCACAGTGACATCACGGATCCGGTTCAGTCAATGCCGGTCCGTTGGCGCTACCATCTTTTTTTTTAATTTTTTTGGAATTTTTTTGTTTTGTTTTTTTTAAAAAATCCCATTTTTTTCCCTTCTGCGCATGCACAGAAGCCAAGTTTCCGGCACTGCGCATGCATCGCCATCTTGTTTTTGGCTCTTTTTTTTTTTTTGGAATTTTTTTCAGATTTTTTGGCACTGCGCATGCGCGCGGAAGGAAGCGAACCGGCAGTGAGGTAACTTGGCAACTTTAAGACTTGTGGACTTCAACTCCCAGAATTCTCCAGCCAGCATAGCTCATTTCCCCTTTAATTTGTCCTTAGAAATGGTAAGAATAAGTTTGTAAACTGTCTCCTTCATTCATCCATTACATTTGCATATCACCAAGTCTTATGATTGACAGAGTTGTCCGACCTTTGGTGGGAAGGTAACAGTGTTCCGTGTGCCTTCGGCGTTTAGTCATGCCAACCACATGACCACGGACTTACAACGTTTGGGACTGAAGTATTGTCAGCCAAAGACTATTACAGGTTGGTGGAAGAGCTCTCTCCAGGCCGGAGAGTTGAAAGGGACATTGGGGGCACAGTTGGTGATAATAAAGGGACTCATACTGGTTCTCTGGCTGTGTTGCCTTTGTGTCACGGCCCGGGTCATCACAAAGCTCAAGTTTAAAGCCCAAGAGAGGGTATAAATAACACTCACTCTCCACTCCATGTGTTAAGCTGCCTAGGACCTAAAACCCATGTGGTCCTGTTCACCATTAAACCATCCTTCCAAGCAGCCTCCATGTTTCCAGTGTCTTTCTCCCCACTTGGAACTGAACCCAGATGGACATTTCTTCCAACACTAGAAACCCAGAAGTCCCCATCCTTATTCATCCCCTTCTTGGACCTGGATGAATATGCAGCATTGAATGTTTGTGACATGGTCAGTGATGCGGCTGCCTTTAGACAGGATCCCTTCAACCTCCTCCTGGGGAGAGTCTCAAGGTCTCGTTTCTCTGGATATCTTGTCCAGCCCTTCACAGACAAGCCAAGCTTGGGAGAGGAGCAGAGAAAATACTTTAGGTAGAAATTGTAGAGTTCAAAATTAAATGGCCTGAAAACTGCTACTTTATTTCTCTGGTTGAAAGAAAAAAAATACAGTGGAAATTTCTTTACGTTTTATTTTTTATTTACTTTATTTTTTTTATTATTTTGGTTTCAAGTACATACCAAAATAAAAACAATCCCAAACTGAAACCCTAGACAGCTGTTCTGCTGAACACTTTCTGCAAAAGAGGTTTTATCAGGAAATCAAGAAAGAATTATATAAGAGGGATGAAGATTTGCCTCCCTGGCTGAGAGCCAGTCAAACATGGCATTTCACATCATTCCGGCATTCTCACGGAGATGATCAGGCAACCCGGTTGGTGCTTGGTTCCCACAACTTCCTCCTGACTCCTTTTCCTACTCATTCTCTCTCACACACACACTTTTAGCTGCTGTCAGTAGGAACAAGTGCCTCAATTATGTTTTATAAGGTGTCACGTTCAGTAGTTGTTGCTGAACAGCTAATTCCTCTGAATGACTTTTACAGAGTTCTCTTTAGCAAGATTTATTGAGTTGAAAGGAAAGGAAGCTGCAAGGATTCCAGTCGTTCAACAATTTCCCATTTTGAAACATATAGATATGATTTTCTTTGACTCCTACATACTAAGTGGAAAGAATTAATATTTTCTTTCAAATAAAAGAAACTTTAACATTCTTCCAATATCATAATGGTGTTATATCTCATTCTTTTACATTTATTCTTGCTGTAAGATGCTCCTTTGTGTTCAGATCTGGCCTCAGAAGGATGATGTAGCACTTGGGGATGAAGATGCAGCCAAGCAGACCAGCACTGGAGGCCAGGATGGAGAAGAGCTGAACAGCCACCATGTATTTCCCTTTGGTGCTCAGGTAGGTGGGCACAAAAGTCACCCAGACACTGCAGAAGACCAGCATGCTGAAGGTGATCAGCTTGGCTTCGTTGAAGGCCCCAGGCAGATTCCTGGCCAGGAAAGCCACCGTGAAGCAGATGGCAGCCAGGAAGCCCATGTAGCTGAGGGTGACAACAGGATGATGGAGTTGGCAAAGCTCTTCCCCAACCCTCTCTTCACTCGGTTTCCTGGTTTTGTGGCCAGGAAGGCCAGCACCACCGTGATGGTTTTAGCCAAGAGAGAAGAAATAGCAACTGAGAAAATGATGCTGAAAACCGTCTGTCGGAGAAGGCAGGTGGCTTTCCTTGGTTGACCAATGAAGAGAAAAGAAGACAAGAAGCAAAGCAGGAGGGAGACCAGGAGGATGTAGGAGAGGTCCCGGTTGTTGGCTTTGACAATGGGAGTTTCTTGGTATTTAATGAAGATGATTAAAACAAGGCCTGTGGTTAGGAACAAGAATAGGGCAAAAGAGACCAGGATGATGCCCAGAAGTTCTTCATAAGACAGGAAGGTTACAATTTTGGGGATACACTGGACTCGATCCTCATTTGGATATTTATCATCCGGACACTTGGTGCATTTCCCTGTATCTGAGAAAGTCAAAAGCAATATTACTTTAATATTCTGTTTTTTTTAACATTTCAAGAAATACCTTTTTTGGACAGCCCGATTCCAGGAACATTTTCCATTCCACAGGAAAAAAGTGATAATATAATTTTCTAATACCTATATAGCTAACTATATGAAATTGGAGGATTTCTAGTGCATTTTGAATAAAGAAAAAAAGAATTGAGCTTCAATGCATGTTTTAATTCCCACTTTCATCAAAATGCTGTGGAAAAATCCATTTCCATCAGGCCTTCCTTTCCTCTGGTGTCACCCACCTTCCTGAGTGGAGAAGGTCCCCTCTGGACAAGGAATGCAGTCATAGCAGCAAACTGGCTCTCCTTCTCGAGCCCTCTTGACAAATCCAGGATGACAAATTTCCACACATTTGGACTGAGGCAGAGGCTAAGCAGAAAAATAAGGAATGGCAAAGAAAATGTGTTAGGACTCTCCATCCATAGAAAATGGGGGGGGGGGGAGGGAGAAATGGACATTAGACAAGTAGATTCTGGGCTTCATGTAGGTAAATATGAAATCTCTGATGCCTTCCAAACAGGTGTAGGAGATGTGACCCTGGCAGCTTCTTTCTTTAGTTCCTCCCTTTTGCTTCTGGCATTTAACATTGCAATAAAGGACTTTTCTCCTTAATAAAGTCTGGAGGGATGGAATTGAGAAAAGATTTAAGCATTAAGTGACAAACAATTTGTTCCTCCTCACAGCTGAATTAAAATGCATTCCTCCACTCTTCATATATCCATGGTTATGACCATCTACTCATATTACATTTTTGAATAAATTTGTTGTCAAAAATGTATTAAATTGTTATTAGATTTATTTCAGTAGAATAAAATGTGACTAAGAAGGAAACTTCTGACCAGTAGGATCTGGAAAGGTTTCTTCTGGACTACAGAAAGCCTTGCAAAGCTGCTTCTTTGACACTAGTTCAAAACAGTCTCCCAGTTAAGAGATAAAGGAAAAATTCCTCATAGCTGATGATGTTACCTAGGTTGGGTAATGAAACGCCTGCAAGAAAACAAGCAAGCTCAGAGAGCACCAAGGAGCCCTCATGTCAACCCTGAGCTACAAATATTCTCCTTTATTAAGACTAAAGGTTTCTGCATAGTTTCTAGAACTTTAGTGAGATTGAGGGGAGATCATGAGAATGTGTCCCTGAGAAAGATTAAGTCACAAATCTTTGGCTACAACAGGTGGGACATGAGTGTGAGTCCTGTGTCAGAAGGAGATATTTCTAAGGCCCATCCAGTTATCCAAGAAAAAGTCCTTTGTGTTGAAGAACTGCAATTAGGAGATTCCAACTGGCAACACACCCACCAAGCCACACCCACCAAGTCACGCCACACCCACCAAGCCACACCACACCCACCAAGCCACGCCCACAGAACCGGTAGTAAAAAAATGTGAATCCCACCACTGGGCAGAAGCCCCATTCCTCCCCCCAGTTGGGTGAAAGACAGATATGGCTAACTTTGACCAGGTCTGGACTACTTAAGAACTATCACAGACCATGGACCTGCCCCTTCAGGGAACCATTTCCCAATGGCCTTTCCCTAAGCAGGACAAGATGAAGCTTCTCTCCCAATGGGACCACCAGGAGCTCCATCCAGCCATGATCCAATTTCATCTCATTCAGTCCAAACCTCAATTCAGGGACTGTTCAACAGAATTCCCTTCTGCTTTGCTATTTGAGGACAAGGAACAAGCAAACCTGAGGCTGTTAACAACACAACCATTGAGAAACTTGAGGGTTTCTCATCCCAGCTTGGACATGGCTGAATCAGCTAAAAATAGCCTTCAATATTATTAGTATCTGAAGAACACCTTGGTCGATAGTGCTGAAGCCTCCCAAGTGGTCTATAGAAAGAAAACTATAAGGTTTCTACTCCCCATGTTCAATTCTCAATGAAGGTCATTGACCTGGAAACTAGGCTTAGTCCGCATGAAATGGGTCTGAAATCTTTGGAAAAAAGAGGAAAGACACCAAAATTTCTCCCACCTTGTTGAGCAACTTTAACCGTGAAAGAGCTCTTTGGTAGATAGTAACTCTCTGTCTTTCCAAAATCCCCATTCGCAGATGGATGGGATCCTCCTTGGGGAGAATCAAATAGCTCGCGATTCCAAGATCTGCTGCTACAGCTCCATTTTGATCCAAGTACAGTTCCTTATCAGAAATATTGCAAAACTCATTCTGCTGCAGGAAAGGATGGAACTAGAAGGGGAACATCCAGGAATTTTAAAATCTGAAAGCTCTTTTTAAAGAAGTCCATTTAACCTTTACACATTAGAATCTTTCTTCTACAGTTGTCTAACATCAAAATATGCTTATTTAGAAAAATAGGTGTTACTGCTATCTTCATAAATAAAAAACAAAGATTCAGCAAGATTTCTCAACCATATATTGGCAAAATATAAATTAACAAAATATAATTGATGCAATAGGTAAGTTATAGGGGACATTCTAGAGCAGATGATAAATAAAAGGAATCATAGGAAAAAAGAGATTATTCATAAACGCCTAGAAAACATCAGGTTGATTATGAGAAACCGTTCATTTAATGATCGTGCAAAGTTACAACGGCACTGAAAAAAGTGACTTATGATAGTTTTCACACGATCATTGCAGTATTGCACTAGAGTATTGGGAAAAAATTTGGGGGAAAAATTACAAATTGACAATGTTGTCCGCATATAAAGAAAATATATATAAAATGTTCTATAGATGGCATTTACCACCAGCGAGATTGGCCAAGATGTACCCAACTATAACACCTAATTGTTGGAAATGTAATCACTTACAAGGGACATTCTACCACATGTGGTGGACATGTCCCAGAGCAAAGAAATATTGGGGAAAAATTAAAAAATGGATTGAAGAAATAACAGAGCAGAAAATTGAGATGAGGCCAGAGCTGTTTTTATTGGGAATAATAAAAGAAAATACCAAAAAAGGAATCTATTATATTATACAGCATATCGTTACAGCAGCGAGAATTACATTCACCCAAAATTGGAACAATGAGAAGATCCCCTCGAATGCGATGATCATAAAAAAGGTGCTAGAATGCACGGAGATGGATAAACTAACGATGGAATTGAGAGAGAGGAGAGAGAGAGGAAACAATGTATTATAAAGTATGGAATAGATGGTATGATTGGCTTGAAAAGAAAAGTAAAATTAATGTTTAATGTAGGACGATGTAACAAAATGGAGTAAATGTATCTTTAGAGTGTAAATGGATGTAAATTAATGTATAAAATGTATAAAGGAATAGATAGGTATAAGAATGTTTATGTAAAAAACAATAGGCCTCAATATGGAAAATGTAGAATTAAGAAAAAATTCCAAGATCGGAAAGCTGTATTAGTGAAATTATGTTTTTAAACATGGAAAACTTTCAATAAAAAGCTTTTTTTTAAGAAAAAGAGAGAGAGAGAAGGTTCCCCTCCTTCTCCTTTGGGTTCCTTCTCCAAAGGGACTAAGATGGATCCATATCGGGACCCCATACCTGCCATGACTGCAGCCTTGGAGTCCCCAACCTCTCTTCGCCCTCCTTCCTTCTCCTCCTTCTGGAGGAATATGCAGTGTTCAAGGCCTGGACAAGAGTCTTCATGATACTGTAATCGTGGTAGTAATTTATGATCTGCATCCTGTTCCTTTTCTTCTGGGTCTCCAGTGGGGTTTTCTGGGTGCATCTTCCCCGGCCTTTGACAGAAAAGACGTTCTTTGAAAGAGAACAGTGAAAATAAAGATCATGGAACTTTTCTTCCACAAAGAAATGGGGTTCAAAGGCATCATCTTTTGGTCTTTCATTTTCCAGAAAACCAAAGGTCCAAATACTATGGAGGTATTTGTAAAGTGTTTGTTTTTTCAATGCATATGTTCCCAAAGCTGTCATGATCCAGACTTTCCCTTCAATGGGTCCTGGCAAATCTTCAAGTGTTAAATGGAAAGGAAGAATTCTGTCCTTAATGGGAATATATTTCAGGAAGTGAACAAAGACGTTGACTTGTCTCCACTTAGAGAGGGCCTGTCTGAGGGCTGCTGTATATCCAGTTGTTGAGAACAGTTGTGATATAACAACACAGATTCCATTTCTGACAAGCATAGGAGGGAAAGTCCTCATGAAAGTCTCCCCATTTTCTGTGTCTGAAGCAAAGAGACCAATCAAGGTCCATCTGAAATGGAGGAGCAGCTGGACAATTGCTGGGTACTGGAACCCTTGTTTGGGGAGCATCTGATGGAAAAATGGGAATTGGCTTTTATCACTCAGAGCCTCTGAAGCAGTTTCATGATTCATCTGAAAAAGCAATGAAGAAAGCTGTGTTATATTAGCAATAGCACTTAGACTTATATACCGCTTCACAGTGCTTTACAGCCCTCTCTAAGCGGTTCACAGAGTCAGCATATTGCCCCCAACAATCTGGGTCCTCATTTTACCCACCTCGGAAGGATGGAAGGCTGAGTCAACCTTGAGCCGGTGAGACTTGAACTGCCGAACTGCAGCTAGCAGTCAGCTGAAGTAGCCTGCAGTGCTGCACTCTAACCACTGCACCACCTCGGCTCTTGGGGGTCAGATAAAGTCCAAAATATTAGCTTTTAATAAATTCACCTTGGTTTTGATGAACAAGTTAGATTATTGTTGGTTACCCATTTTGCCATATCAAGAAACAAAATATTAAATACAAAGCATTAACAACTGTATATAAAAATTAAATAAAAAAACAAATGAAATTAAAAAAAAGAATAAGAATAAAAAAACCATAAATCATATTTCTGTATCACTCCTACAATTTATTGCAATCAGACCCACATGTCTATGGACATTCTCAGTCATCCAAGTTATTTTTGTCCCAAAGCTTCTTCAGCTCTGGATGAGAAGCAAAAGGTCTTCAAAGAAAAACCAGAAAGTCCAGTTGCCTCTTGAAAAAGCACCTTTGGGACAATCAAATCCACATGTGCAGATGTCAAGTGAATATTTTTTTCCAATAAAGGGCCGAATTATATTTCCTGTATTTTTCGGAGTATAAGACGCATCCCCCCACACCCCGCTAAAAAAGGGTGGAAATGTTAGTGCATCTTATACACCTAATACTGCATTTTTGGCTTCCCAAAGCCCCGCCCCGCACGTCCCATTTTTGTGAAAAATAGGCCCGTTTTTCGCAAAAACGGGGTGCGCAGAGGGTTTGGGAGGCCTGCAGAATGCTCCTGGGGGCTGGGGAGGGCAAAAACGCCCCAATTTTTGCGAATTTTAGCCCCACACCCAGCGACCATTTGGCTCTCACCGGCTTCACTTCGACCTGTGGCTCACACACACACTCCGACTTCTCCCAGCCACGACGGGACTGGGGAGGGGTGGACCCGGCTGCTCCCTGGTCCTCCTGATCACTGCCTTGGCTAGACATATTTTGCCTAGCCCCTGCGGTAGAAGGTCTTCTCCGGGTTGGCTAATAAAGCAGACCTTGCTTAATGTCAGGTGTGCCTCCGTTCAAAATCCAGGAAAGAAAACCCCCAACTCCATGATGATAGAGAAGAGTACTTTTACTGAATGAGAAATGATATCGACAAAATGAAAGCAAGGTCTGAAGCAAAAGGCGTGTAAATTGCATATAGAAATATCCCAAATCCCTCCCCTCATAGCCCCCCGGGCTATTCATCCAATCCCAGTGCCCCCCAGATGTCATGTGGGCACAATGTCAGGTGGAGCTTCCACAGCTGGCCGTTGACCTTGAGTAGGCTGTAAACATGTCCATCCAGCCTGGCCGTACGTGATGAGAACTTTCCTCCCTAAACCCCTAATCAGACACATGTAGAGACATCTCCAGCACAGCTCCCCCCCACCTCCCAAATACCTAACCTTCCCTCCTCCCCCCGTTTCTATGGCAGCCGAAGCAAGCAGGCAGGGTGGAGGCTGACACAAAGTTTCAGGAGTTTGCTGGTCTCCAGCATTGAGGTTTATTAACAGATTAAGAGAGTTAGAAGGGACCTTATAGGTCATCTAGTCCAACACCCCGCTTGAGCAGGGGACCCTACACCAATTGACAAATGGCAGTCCAATCTCTTCTTGAAAGTCTCAAGTGATGAAGCTCCCACAACCTCCGAAGGCAAGCTGTTCCATTGGTTGATTGTTCTCACTGAACCGAAAGTTCCTCCTTATTTCTAGGTTGAATCTCTCCTTGGTCAGTTTCCATCCATTATTCCTTGTCTGGCCTTCAGGTGCTTTGGAAAATAGCTTGACCCCCTCCTCTCTGTGGCAGCCCCTCAAATATTGGAGGTGTATGTTAACACAATGTCAAAGGGTAAAGACATCAGCAGTGATCTTAGAGAAGCAATTGTTGCTGCCTATCAATCTGGGAAATGTTACAAGGCCATTTCCAAACAATGTCAAGTCCATCATTCTATAGCAAAGAAGATTATTCACAAGGGGAAAACATTCAAGGCAGCTGCCAATCTTCCCAGGAGGGGACCATTCCAGCAAGTTCACCCAAGGTCAGACCGTGCAATGCTCAAAGACATGGCAAAAACCCCAAGAGTTCCACCTCAGACTCCACAGGCCTCAGTGAGCAGGTTAAATGTTTCAGTTCATGACAGCAGAATTAGAAAAAGGTTGAAAAAGTTTGGTTTGTTTGGAAGGGTTGCCAGGAGGAAACTTCTCTCTAAAAAGAACATGGCAGCACGGCTGAGGTTTGCCAAGTTGCATCTGAACAAACCACAAGACTTCTGGAACATTCTCCTTTGGACAGACAAGACCAGAGTGGAGAAGTTTGGCCATAATGCACAGAGCCACGTTTGAGGAAAATCACACACAGCACATCACCACCAACATGCCACACTAACTGACAAGCACGGTGATGGAGGGGTGATGATTTGGGTTGTTTTGCACCGACAGGACCTGGGCATCTTGTGGTCATTGACTCAACCATGAACTCCTCTGTGTACCAAAGTATTCCAGAGTCCAATGTGAGGCCATCTGTCTGAGAGCTGAAGCTTGGTGGACTTTGGGTCATGCAAGAGGCCGATGACGGTGGGATTCAATTTTTTTTACTACTGGTTCTGTGGGCGTGGCTTGGTGGTCATGTGACTGGGTGGGCGTGGCTTGGTGGGTGTGTGACTGGGTAGGCATGACTGGGTGAGCATGACTGGGTGGGCATGACTGAGTGGGCATGTGACTGGGTAGGTGTGGCCAAGTTGACGTCACTTCTATGCCCTAATGACCTACAAAAAGAAGATATACCAAAAGGTAGTTTATTATTTCATGCATTTAATACTTAAATAAGAATAAAAGAGGTACACAAATACTTACATAAGAACAATAAAAGTGTTATTTGTCTTTAAGGAATTTCCAAATCGATGTTTCATTGGTGTCCTCCTCACTTGCACTTTTCTTCACTTTTACTCGAACATCATCGGCTGTGTGATATGCTCTCAACCATTTTTTGACTGTAGGAATAGGGTCCCATTCTTTTAGAGGTAGGCCAATTACACTAATGGTCATTAGGTTGGTTATGTTGGAAACAGGCGAGTTCTGTGTTCTGAACATATGAGGTTCATTTTTGAAAAACCCCTTTCCGCTTCTGCTGAACTTACAGCAATTGTTCTGACAATATCTTTAGCTTTTTTAATGCTGTCAGGTATTGCAAAATTCTTGGAATCTTTTAAAACATTTTCTACGAAATCTCTATAATCGTTGGTATTAATTTTGTGATTAAAAAGGAGCAATTGTTCCTCAGCTGCTGTCCATGAAGCTACTACTTCTTCAATATTCCAGTAATCTGGCTCCAAAAAATTGAGAAATTGTAATTTATTTGTGTCTTGAATTAGCTACCTGTTTTTAAATGTTCACGATCCATTAGTCTTTTCTTCAAATTTGTTATGATGCTTTCTAAAAGTCTTTCCTGAGGAAGTCCAACAAATCGATGATTTTGTACAAATTTTATATTTTTGAAGGTTTCTGAAGTAATTAATCCATCAACTTTTTTTTCGTATGGACCCTTTTCCTTTCTAAGCATTTCAAATGCTTTAATTGATCTTATCACAATTTTTTCAGCCTTTATTATGTCTACATTTCTTGCTTGCAATGCATTTGAAAGAAGAGAAATTTCATTTAGAATGTCAATCATCAATGCCAAATCAGTCATAAAATATCTATTTTCAAGACGGGCAGCCATACCTAAGTACTTTTCATTTGAATGAAAATACTGATGTAGTGCTGGATAAGCATGCTACACAGCTAGGATTGATCTTAAACTACAGGCAGCCCATCTTGGTCCCAAAACTCTACCAATCTTTATGATTTCAATTCCAAGTTGTTCGGATATTTTGGTAAGTTCCATTTGGCTCTTATTGGATTTATGAAAAATAGTGTATATCTTGTCAATAAATATTTTTAAATGATTTAGTTGCTTTATTTCCTTTATGGAGTCATCTAAAACAAGTTGGAGGCGATGGTTTAAGCAGTGCCATATTATGATGTTTGGAAACTCTTTTGCTATTCTAGTGCTCATTCCAGATTTTCTCCCAAGCTGGCACCATCAGAGCAAAATGCTATTAAAAATTTTTCTAGGTAGTCCTTAGTAAACCCAACATTACTTAAACTTTCCATAACTGAAGAACATATTGTCTCTGCATCTTATTTTTCCAATTCAACAAGATCAACAAAAATTGTTGGTGAGTTAACTGAATCCTCAACTTTTAAGAAAAGTATCACAACTGGTTTGCATGATAGCGTTGAGGCTTCGTCAATAATCAAACATATTTTCAGATTATTTTCAATAATTTTAGTAAACAATTTGGTTTTAATTTCTTTTGCAATGAAATCAACTATTTTCACTGAAGTTGACCATGAATGCAATCCTATTCCCATATCTTGTCCATTTTTAATTTGCAATTCTATCACATCTTCTATGTCTGAAAATGGTTTACATCCTTTTGCAATCTGTAAACTGTCTTGAATATTCTACAAGTGGTACCTAAATATTTTTCAGACATCTTATCGATTCCTTTTGTTATGGCATCCTGCTCCCCTTGTTTTAAGTTCTCTGTGCAAATGGTATGAGCTTTTGATGAAAAATGTTCTTTCATTTTTTTTTCTTAGATATTTTTTTTCTTTTTTTTTCTTTTTCTTTTTTCATTTCTTTATTTTTCCCTGCTGCCTCAATCTGGAAATGTTTCCATTCTTTGGACACATGAAGACCTTTCTCTTTTGCAAAGTCATGTTTTGCACAGTACTTGCAACCTAACTTTTTGTTGGAAATTTCCAGTCCCTCATATTTCTCTTTAAAGTTGTTATACTGTTGCAATGTCCAGCAGTCAGGAAGATTACTTTCAATTTCGGAGTCAACAATAATTGACTTGCTGCTTTCTCCAAGTTCAAGTGGTGGTGCTTGTAGTGGTGCTTGTGACGGTTTTGGATCTTGGATGGCCAATTCTCTTGTATCTGGTTCCAATCTTGTTTTCTTGTTGAGAAC